>CM065390.1:32135000-32367500 GCA_033060915.1 Euryodendron excelsum
AAAACCACCTCAGCGTCCCTCATCCTCAATCGGTCATGCAACATCCGTATCAGACGACGATTTTCTCGTCTGTGGCGACGCCCCTGAACAATCATAGCAATCAAGAAGTCGGTATACCCTACGGGAGGTAAAGGAGTCTCAATGAGAAGATACTCAAGTCGACTAGGACCCAGCACGTAGCGTCGAAGCCAATAATGATAGGCCTCGGTCGCAGGGCGCATGTCGGAGAAGGGACCATCATCATCAACGTGAGGAAGCAAAGATCTCCATATATCCATAACTTTCTCCACCAATGCTCTAGCAATCGACGCCTCAAAGACAAGAGTAAACTCGGCTGCAGAAGCTAAAAAAGGGATATCCTGACTCCTACCAAGCTGTCGTAGAACCCGAATCCCGAAGAAAGGGGCAATGCCCCGCAGGCCTGCTAGGGGCACGAAAGCTCTCCTGGAAGGCCGAACTCTCAAGCAATACCTACCAACCAGCCCTGAATACCACCTGACTGTGCCTGACCTCATGCTTTGAAGATAGTCAGCCCAGGATGCAGCGGTCTACGGAAATCTCCCCTCATCTGCCATGACACCCTGAGATCTCGCCAGGGAATGTACATGATCGAGCTTAAGATACCACGTGTGCTGAAACAAAGGTGTAACAAACAAATGACTAATCGCCCAAAGCTGGAAGAGAGTAGCACATCCGTGGAAATGAGCGTCAAGGGTCTGCTGGAATCTCGTAAGACTCACGAAGGTCTCCCCTACAATCATAGGAGCATAGGAATGCCCCTTACGGATCAAGGCCAGAGGTGCACAGAGTCGATAGTCCACTAAATCATCTTCTCGAGGGAACACCAGGAAGTTCAACAGAAGCAAGGCTAAGGCAACCATACGAGAAATAGCCCAATCCTGGGAGGTGTGCCACTCACCTGAATGAACCCGCATACCCATAGGAAACTCAAAACGGGAAAAGAGGAACTCTGCTGGGACATAAGAAAACTGGGGCAAAGAAGAAGACGAAAGAACTGCGCGTCTAAATCCGAGCTGGGACGAAACCATTGTAATACAACCATCCGGAAACAGGGGTCCCACAATGTCAGCAGAAACATCTCGGAAACCAAGAAGGAACCCATACTCGTGAGGAGTAGGGGTAAGCTCACACTCTCCAAAGCAGAAAAGAGACAAGTTCGGCTGCCAGAAAGGGATCACTGCCTCCATGAGTCCGAGAATAAGCCACACTGATAAAAGCGAAGCCACCAGACCAAAGGACCGACGAAAGATATCCTGCTCATCCGACGTGTAACTATTGTGCCAGGCTCTCAGCCGACTCAAAACTCCATCTGCCATCCTGAAAAGGTAAGCCAGGTAAGTGATATTAATATACCATCCATGCAGTTTAAATAATAGTAAAATAAAATAAACAAATAACGCAAACAAAACAAATAAAGGATTTCAAATAACAAATCAAAAATAAAATTTCCACACTTCTCGATTTCTCCAACTCCAAATCACATCTCAAGGGTTCTCTGCCTTTTCCCTTCAAAAAAATTTTATTTCTAAAAACTTTAACCAACTCTTTCCATAATTTCTAAAGATTTCGGCAGAGTCCCGTTTAAAAATGGCCCCTACAACACCCATAACATCAACGCAGAGTACAAAACGTGCACTTTCCAATGCAACAATCACATGACAACGGCACCCGTGCACACTTTTCAAATTTTTCAAAACTTTCAAGACACATGTTTTATTTTTTAAATAGATCAATGGTTTTCAAACATCTTCCAAAATTTTTCAAAATCACCTCAAATGTTTAAAAAATATTCCAGTCTTTTCCCAAACTTCAAACTTTAAAAATTTCATCAATTTCTTTAATTTTCTAATTTTTTCTAATTTTCTAAATATTTTTCTATTTTTCAAAAAATCAAAAATTCACCGAGTTTTCAAAAAATCACGAAACTTCACTCAGTTGTCAAACACATTTTTCTAAGGCACATTGCACAAAAATATAGCCAGAGAACTCAATGCCTAAGTCTGTAGGAACAAATTCCCTAGTCTTACAGAAAACCCTCTTCACATATTCATGAAAAATCATTCAAATTCAATCAAACAACCATCAAAATGCAAAAACAACATCACCAAAGTGTTCAAAACATATCAAAACATTAATTTCCACTGTTCACATGATTCAAACGAAGTTCTACACATCACAATCAACAAAATTTGAAAACTCACCTTTTGGAAGTTTTCCGGCGAAATCTTCTCTTCCGGCGACTTTTCTGGCGACGTGGACTCTTTCCGACAATCACCCGTGGTCCCCAAAGAGTGCTCCTTCAATCTCCAAGATGGATTCCTCGCAATGCCTCACGAATTTGCGAAAACCCTCCAAAGTGTCGCGGCTGTTCAAACCAGAAATTTTCTGGTTTTAACTTTAAGTCTGGCGCCACTAGCAGAGGCGCCAGTGCATTTCTGCCAAAGGCGCCACTACTAGTGGCGCCAGTTATAAATTCTGGGGAGTTTTGCCCTTTTTCCCGCCAAAACTCGTTTTCAAAGGCCTTTTTGGCTCATTATCCGTTTTCGACCCCCGTTGTCAAAAGATTTCCAATGTCCGTCCCTCCGACTACCTCGCGGTCAACATGGGACTCTTACTCTTATCGTTTTCTGTCTTTGACAAGCAAAGACAGAAAAAGAGGGGCAGCTGTCAGCACCCCATTTTTTACCGCTCGGCAGTCTACACTCTGTCCAGACTTGTTTTCAAGTCATTGTGGGCATCTTCCAATCGAAACCATTTCTCTAGGTCCAAATTCCATCTTTCCATCGCTTCGCGGGCCTGTCAGGCCCAAATAGAGGCAAAATGACCAAAATGCCCTTAGGGGCATTGTTTCTTTCCAATTCCCTTTCCAATCCCTCTTTCGAGACAGTTTATTCCTCGAGACGGTCCGAGTAGCGAAACTACTCACAAAACCGTTAGAGTAGCGAAAATACTCACAAAACCGTTAGAGTGGCGGAAACACTCATAATCCAGGCACGTCTCTTCGTAGACGGTAAGACCCCTTTCCAATCCCACTCTCGGGACAGTTTATTCCTCGAGACAATTCCAATCCAGGCACGTCTCCTCGGAGACGGTAAGACCCCTTTCTAATCCCACTCTCGAGACAGTTTCTTCCTTGAGACGGTTCCAATCCAGGCACGTCTCTTCGGAGACAGTAAGACCCCTTTCCAATCCCTCTCTCGAGAGAGTTTATTCCTCGAGACGGCCCGAGTAGCAAAACTACTCACAAAACGGTTAGAGTAACGACAATACTCACAAAAGCCGTTAGAGTAGCGGAAATACTCACAAAAACCGTTAGAGTAGCGAAAATACTCACAAAACTGTTAGAGTAGCGGAAATACTCACAAAACCGTTAGGGTAGTAGAAATTCTCACAAATAGGTCGATATAGGGAATTGGCAACAAACCCCTGTGCCACAACGACTGCCGTTAGAGTGGCGGAAACACTCAAAACCCAAGTCAACACCAATGTCTGTTAGCCCACTTCGGTGAAAAATGACCAAACTACCCTTTCGAGACTTTTTGGTCAATATGACCATTTTGCCCCTAAGCATCCGAATGCCCCGGGAACCACACCAGCTCTGGGTATCAAACCAGTAATGTCCCGAGAATACTTTTTATAATATTCTCAACCTTCCTTTACCTTTCCGGATCATTCCGACTCAGTTCCGGCCAACCCAGTACAAAATGACCGTTTTACCCCTGGTGGGCCGATTTCCTTTTTCAACCACACCGGCTCTGGGTATCAAACTGGTAACCTCCTGAGACTACGTTTTATAGTATTCTCAACCTCCTTTTACCTTTCCGGATCATTCCGAGTCAGTTCCGGCCAACCCGATGCGAAATGACCACTTTGCCCCTGGTGGGCCGGTCTTCCTTTCCGACCACGCCGGCTCTGGAAATCAAACCGGCAACCTCTGGGAACATTCTAAATAATGTTTCCAGATCCCCAGCTTTCTTCCGGGACAGTCCGAGTCTGTCCCGACAGTTTTCCGATCCGATTGACCGTTTTACCCCTAAAGGCCCGATCAACCTTTCCAACCCCCCTTATCTTCATTTTTCAAGTCAAATACCACCAGGACACTATTTTAAGTGTTCCTGCTCCTTTCCAACCTTCCGGGTCATTCCCGGCTCTTCCAAATCATTCCCGAATTTTTCGGAGTCACTCCTAGTGAAGCCAGGCTAAAAATTACATGGTAGTCACTAGTACAGGCGCCTAAATCTAGTCAAAGATACGTTGCTTGCTGACCTTAAATATTTCCTAATTGGCTGGTGCCACTAGTAGTGGCGCCAAGCCAAAAAATGGCCTGGCGCCACTCCCAGTGGCGCTAGTATAAAGTTTGCCCTGGCGCCACTGCAACAGGCGCCAGGTTTGTCCAACCTCTATAAATACAGAGCCTCATTCAACGTGAAAGGGGTCTGCAAACTCAACCTAAGAATCCTATATTTCGATTTACAGAGCTCGAGCACCTCCAAAAACCCTAGTTTCCTTAGGTTCTCCAAACCCTAGCCACTCCACACTAAACCCTAGCCACCATACACAAACCCTAGCTCATACACACCCCCATACACTCATACACTAGCCTTCAACCATCCTTTGAAGACTTGAAGAGCTGCCATCCAAAACTTGAAGACAACTCCTAAAGACTGAAGGTGAAGATCAAGACAAAGACCGAAGACCGAAGACCGAAGACAGCGCAGCGCGCAAAATATAGAAAACATACGGTAGGCTTTCTCTTTAATTTTCTGCACTTCCCCCCTCTCTCTTCTCTCTCCAACCCACTTGGGTTTTCTCTATTTTAATCCCCCATCTCTTTCTCCTTCCCCCCCCCCTTTCTTTGCATGCTTGAAACAAGGGGACTCCCGGTCCATGTGTAGGATTAGACTATTGGAGAGTCACCGTGTCGAGGGCTTTCTTCTAGTCTAGCCAAAGACTACGTGGGTCCGGCCCCCCTTGATTATGTGGTGAAGCCTTAGCCTTGTATGTTCACGACCCCAATTTGCATTGTGCATATCATAGTCTTGCATCTTCCAAAATTCGTTTTCAAACTCGTTTCCAAAACCGTTTTCAAACTTGTTTTCAAAATTGCATCAAAAGCTCTTTTTCAAAAACATGTTTTCAAAATCACAATCCTAGGGTGATTCTAGCCTTTCCATGGCTAGGGTTGCTTTAGGAAAGTGTTACATTAAAAGTGGCCTTTTTGGTCTATATTTTCAAACCTTACCGTTTTCAAAACCGCTTTCCTAAAGTGGTTCTAGCCTTCCTATGGTTAGAATTGCTTTAGGAAAGTGAGATGTTTTCATACTTTCTAAAAATTCTCTTTAAAAATCTCTTCCAAAAAAATCTCTTTTTCAACATACTTTCCTAAAACTCTCCTCTCCAAAGTTGTTTTCAAAAACTCCTTCCAAAATCTATTTTTCAAAACTCCCTTTTTCAACTCCTTTCCAAAATCCTCTCCCTAAAATCCACTTTCTAAAAACTCTCTCCAAAAATCTTTCCAAAAACTCTCTTTCCAAAATCTTCCTTCTAGAAATTCCCCTCTAGGATCTTCCTTCCAAAATCTACGTTTCTAAAAAAGCACTTTCCGAAAACTCCTCCCTAGAACTTCTTTCTGAAAACCTTCATTTCTAAAAACCTACTTTCCAAAAAATCTCTTTTCTTAGAGCCCAAGTCAAGCCCTAGAACCCACAATTAGGAAACCCTAATTTTCTTTCCAAAAATATGGTTTTCAAACTTTTTCCAAACCTAGGTTTCCAAAATCTCTTGTTTTCACATCAAAACTATACATATTTTCAAAACCTATTTTCTACGTCCAAACTATAGTTTTCCAAATCTAGGGTTTCTAGAATCTCCTTTTCCAAATCCTTGCCAAATCCTATCTTCCCTTTAGGAAACCAAATCATATCTCCTTGTTTAGGAAACTAGATCCCGTCCTCCGTTTTTGAAAATAAAATCCAACCTTTCTCTTTTAGAAACCAAATTCAATTCCCTCCTAATCCAAACCTTTCCTAATTCAATTCCTTCCTAAACCATAAGTTTCCTAAACTTAAACTTTAAACCTTTCCTTAAGTTTCAAAATCCAATTCTTTCCTAAATCAAAACCTTCCTAAACTTCCACTTTCCTAAATCTTAAGTTTCCAAAACTTGAACATAAAAATCTTTCCTAAACTTTAAAACTCAACTTTTAAATCTTTCCTAATTCAACCCTCCTTTCAAATCTTAACTTTTCAAACCAAAGTTTTCAAACTCTTCCTAAACTCAAACCTTTCCTAATCTCAAGATTTTCTAAAATTCTAAAACTTTCTAAATCTTAAACTTTCTAAATTTCAAATCTTTCTAAATTCTAAACTTTCCAAAACTTCAACATCTTTCCAAATCTAAGACTTTTCTAAACTCAAAACTTTCTTAATTCAAACAATTCTAAACTAAAAACTTTCCTTTTTCAAACCTTTCCCAAAACGAAACTTTCTTATTTTCAAAACTTCCTTGTTTTCAAAACTTTCCAAATGCAAAACTTTCCAATTTTCGAAATTTTCTAATTTCAAAACCTTTCCTAAAACAACACTTTCCTAAGTTGAAACTTTCCTAATTCAAAACTTTCCAAAAATGAAACTTTCCTAAATTCGAAACTTTCCTAATCCAAATCTTTCCTAAATTCCAAGTTTCCAAATCTTTCCAAATCTTTCCTAATCAACATTCCAATCCAATCTTTCTTAATCTCAAGTCTTTCCTAGGTCTCCTATCTTTCCTAAGTCTAGGTTTCCTAAAACCGAGTTTTCTAAAGTCAAGTCTTTTCAAATCCAATTTTCAATTCAATCTCTTTCTTCCAATCCAATCTCTCTCTTCAAATCAATCTCTTTTCAATCAGACTCCGGTCCGAACTACGACTGACCTGATTCCCCCAAAGGGATACGTAGGCAACCTTCATAGGTGCGGTCACAATACTTTTCAAACTTTCAATTCCACCCTAATGGGTGCGGTTTCCAAAATCTTTTCAAACCTCAAATTCCAATCAATTTTCAAACTTCCAATTTCAAATTTCTATTTCCAAATTTTCAAACTTTCCAATTTCAATTCTATCTCTTCAAATCTCTTTTCAAATCTATTTTTCAATTCTCTTAACTTGCACTTGCATATCTTGCATCATGTTAGTTTTCAAATATTGTTTTTCTGAAGTGAATAGGGTTGAACATTTGTTAATTAAAGACTCTCATAGGTGAATCTAGGGTAGATTGACATGTAGGTACCGAAAGGGTGGGGTAGGGTGATAGCTTAGTGCGTCTTCCCTACACGTAACCAACCTCCGAACCTAGAATCACTGATTTCAAAGACCAAAAGGAGTTATTTTTTCAAAAAGGGCTAAACATTTTCCAAAGGTTGCCAAACAACCCGTTTTCCTAAAAAACCCTCTCTTGAGGAGATATTTTAAAATCGTTTTCCAAAAACCCTAAGTGTAGTTTTCGGATTATGCTTAGTTTTTAGGTGACCTAACTCACCTTAATCAAGTTAGGTGGCGACTCCGAATCTTTTTCAAAAGCCCTTTATTCAAATCCATTTTTCAATTCAAACCTAGTCGCACTCATTCTTCTAGGAGGGTGAGTTCTAACGAGAGAGTACAGCATATTTCCCACTTGGGTGAGTATTCCTCGAGTGCAAAAAATCTGGGCGCGACAAGGATGTGTCAGAAGGATTGACCGGGCCGTTAAGGGCAAAACGGTTAATCAAGCCAGAAAGCTGTCGAGACGGACCCAGACTGTCCCAAAAAAAGACTTGAGATTTGGGGACATTATTTAGAATGTTCCTAAAGGTTGCCGGTTTGATACCCAAAGCCGGTGTGATTGGAAAAGGCGACCGGCCCACTAGGGGCAAAACGGTTATTTCGTACCGGGTTTGCCATAACTGACTCGGAATGATCCGAAAAGATAAAGAAAAGTTGAGAATACTATAAAATGCAATCTCAGGAAGTTACCGGTTTGATACCCAGAGTCGGTGTGGCTAGAAATGGCGACCGGCCCTCTAGGAGAAAAACGGTCATTTTGCACCAAGTTTGCCGGAACTGACTCGGAATGATCCGGAAAGGTAAAGGAAGGTTGGAAATACTATAAGATGTATTCTCAGAAGGTTACCGGTTTGATACCCAGAGTCGGTGTGCTTCTCGGGGCATTCAGATGCCTAGGGGCAAAATGGTCATCTTGACCTGAAAAGTCTCAAAATTGGCCCAAAACTGACTAGAAGGCACCTAATCATGCTGAATTTCCTTTAAGACAATCTTGGAAGGTTGGACTTACCATTATGAGGATTCAGATGTGTTCTCAAGAAACATGCCGGAAAATGGCCTTAGGGGCAATTTGGTCATTTTTCACCAAAGTGGGCTAGTAAGCACTGGTGTTGACTTGGGTTTTGAGTATTTTCGCCACTCTGACAGCGGTCGCGTGATACAGGGGTTTGTTGGCAATTCTCTATATCGACCTGTTTGTGAGTATTTCCGCTACTCTGACGATTCGCGATCATTCCCGAGACTGCTTGATCTCGGGAAGCTGCTAAAGGGACTTAGCGCCTGAGAAGTCAACTTTCTCGAAAGGCGTGCCTAAACGGACATTTCGGTATTGGCAGGCTAGCAGGCACCAAAGGTGGACCATTCTACCATCTAGGGGACTTGGGGTCTCGTCCTGGTCAACAGGTTTAAAGAGACTTACCGTTTCGAAGAGATTTTCTTCGAAAAATGCACCGAACCATCTCGAGGAATAAACTGTCTCAAGAGAGGGATTGGAATTGGAATTGGAATTAGAAAGGGGACTTACCGTCTTCGGAAAGACATGCCTAAATTAAAATTGGAAAGGGGTCTTATCGTCTTTGAAAAGACGTGCCTGATTGGATAGATTTACCGTCTCGAGGAATCAACTGTCTCGAGAGAGGGATTGGGATTGGAATTGAAATTGGAAAAGAAATTGGAAAGGGGTCTTACCGTCCTCGGAAAGACGTGCCTAGTTTAAATATGGAAAGGATAATGCCCCTAAGGGCATTTTGGTCATTTTGCTTCTCTTTGGGCCCCAATGGGCCCGCGAGGCAATGAATAGACAAGATTTAGACTTAGAGAGTTGATTTGATTCGGAATATGTCCATATTAACTTGAACACAAGTCTAGACGGAGTGGAGACCGCCGAGCAATCAAAAATGGGGTGCTTACAAGGAGTTAGTGCAATTTTCCTTCCATGAGAGTTAGCAATTTGAAAACTTTAGAATCAGGGTTCGGGGATGCCAAATCTTACAAACGGCCTCTGTTTGGTGCGAAACTAGACACATAGCATCGTCTCGGCAAACTACAGTTGCGAGCCCTAACGGCGCATCGAACGGAGTCCTGATCAAGGAGTTAGTGCAGTTTTCCTTCCTGGAGAGTTAACGATTTGATTAACTTTGGAATCAGGGTTCAGGGATGCTAAATCTTACAAATGACCTCCATTTGGCGCGAAACTTGACAAACAGCACCGTCTCAAAAAACTACAGTTGCGAGCGCTAACGGCGCATCGAACGGAGTCCCGATGAAGGACTTAGAGCAATTTTCCTTCCCAGAGACTTGGTGATTTGAAAAAATTTAGAATCGGGGTTCAGGGATGCCAAATCTTGCAGACGGCCTCTATTTGGTGCAAAACTCGACACACAACACCGTCTCGGTAAATTACAGCTGCAGGCAGTGACGACACGTTGAACAGAATCCCGGTGAAGGAGTTATTGCAATTTTCCTTCCCGGAGAGTTATAATTTGAAAAACTTTGTCATCGGGGTTTGAGAGGCCAAATCTTGCAAACGGCCTCCGTTTGGCACAAAACTCAACACACAGCACCGTCTCGACAAACTACAACTACGGGCATTGATGGCGCATCGAATGGAGCCCCGGTGAAGGAGTTAGTGCAATTTTCCTACCTAGAGAGTTCGCAATTTGAAAACTTTGGAATCGGGGTTTGGGGATTCCAAATATTTCAAACGGCCTTCATTTGGCATGAAACACGACATACAGTCTCGGCAAACTACAACTGCGGGCGCTGACGGCGTGTCGAACGGAGTTCCGGTGAAGGAGTTAGTGCAATTTTCCTTCCCAGAGAGTTAGCAATTTGAAAAACTTTAGAATCGGGGATCGGGGATGCCAAATCTTTCAAACGGCCTCCATTTGGCGGGAAACTCAACACACAGTACCGTCTCAGAAAACTACAGCTGCGGGTAGTGACGACGCGTCGAACGGAGTCCCGGGGAAGGAGTTATTACAATTTTCCTTCCCGGAGAGTTAGCGATTTGAAAAAATCGGGGTTTGGGGATGCCAAATCTTGCAAGGGCCTCCATTAGGTGTAAAACTTGACACGCAGCATCGTCTCGGGAAACTACAACTGCGGGCACTGACGACGCATCTTACGGAGTCCCAGTGAAGGACTTAGTGCAATTTTCCTTCTCGGAGAGTTAGCAATTTGAAAAACTTTGAAAATGGGATTCGGGGATGCCAAATTTTGCAAACGGCCTCCGTTTGGCGCGAAACTCGACACACGGCACCATATCGGTAAACTATCATTACTGGCACTAACGGTCCGTCAAACGGAGTACCGGTGATGGAGTTAGTGCAATTTTCCTTCCCGGAGACTTGGCGACTTATAAAACTTTGGAATCGGGGTTTGGGGATGCCAAATCTTGTAAACGGACTCCGTTTAGCACGAAACTTGACACATAGCACCATATCGGCAAACTACAGCAGCAGGCGGCTACAGCGCGTTGAACAAAGTCCAGGTGAAGGAGTTAGTGCAATTTTCCTTCCCGGAGAGTTAGAAATTTCAAAAACTTTTGAATCGGGTTCGAGGATGCTAAATCTTACAAACGGCCTTTGTTTGGTACGAAACTCGGCACACAGCACCGTCTCGGCAAACTAACGCTGCAGGCACTGACGGCATATCAAACGGAGTCCCGGTGAAGAAATTAGTGCAATTTTCCTTTCCTGAGAGTTAGCAATTTAAAAAACTTTAGAATCGAGGTTCGAGTATGCCAAATCTAGCAAACGGCCTCTGTTTGGTGCAACACAAGACACACCGCACCGTTTCGGCAAACTAAAGTTGCGAGCACTGACAGCGCGTCGAACGGAGTCCTGGTGAAGGAATTAGGGCAATTTTCCTTCCCAGAAAGTTAGCGATTTGACTAACTTTGGAATCGAGATTCAGGTATGCCAAATCTTGCAAACGGCCTCCGTTTGGTGCCAAACTCAACACACAGCACCATCTCAAAAAACTATAGTTGCAAGCGCTAACGGCTCGTCGAACGAAGTCCCAGTGAAGGGCTTAGTGCAATTTTCCTTCCCAGAGACTTGGCGATTTGAAAAACTTTGAAATCAGGGTTCGGGGATGCCAAATCTTACAAACGGCCTCCGTTTGGTACAAAACTCGGCACACAGCACCGTCTCGGCAAACTAACGCTGCGGGCACTGACGGCGCATTAAACGGAGTTCCAATGAAGAAGTTAGTGCAATTTTCCTTCCTGAAGACTTGGCGATTTCAAAAACTTTGGAATCTGCGTTCAGGGATGCCAAATCTCACAAACAACCTTCATTTGGCGCGAAACTCGATACACAACACCGTCTCGGCAAACTTCAGCTGCGGGCGCTGACGGCGTGTCTAACGGAGTTCTGATGAAAGAGTTAGTGTAATTTTCCTTCCCCGAGAGTTCGGAATTTGAAAAACTTTGGAATTGGGGTTCGAGAATTCCAAATCTATCAAATGGCCTTTGTTTGGTGCGAAACTCGACACACAGCACCGTCTGGGTAAACTAACGCTGCGGGCACTAATGGCGCATCGAACGAAGTCCCGGTGAAGGAGTTAGTGCAATTTTCCTTCCCTGAGAGTTAGCAATTTGAAAAACTATGGAATCAGGGTTCGATGCCAAATCTTGCAAATGGCCTCCGTTTGGCACAAAACTCGACACATAGCACCGTCTCAGCAAACTATTGCTGTAGGAGCTGACGGCGTGTCGAATGGAGTCTCGGTGATACAGTTAGTGCAATTTTCCTTCCCGAAGAGTTAGCAATTTGAAAAACTTTAGAATCGGGGTTCGGGGATGCCAAACCTTGGAAACGGCCTCCATTTCCCATGAAACTCAGCACACAGCACCGTCTCAGCAAGCTACAGCTGCGGGCATCGACGACGCATCGAACGGACTCCCGGTGAAGGAGTTAGTGCCATTTTCCTTGTTAGAGCGTTAGAAATTTGAAAAACTTTAAAAACGGGGTTCAGGGATACCAAATCTTGCAAACCCCCTTCGTTTGGCTCAAAGCTCAACACACAACACCATCCCGTAAGCTACAGATTTGGGCGGTGACGGCACGTCGAAAGGACTCCCGGTGAAGGAGTTAGTGCAATTTTCCTTCTCGGAGAGTTAGCAATTTGAAAAACTATAGAATCGGGGTTCAAGGATGCCAAATCTTTCAAACAACCTCCGTTTGGCGTGAAACTCGACACACAGCACCATCTCGGTAAACTACAGTTGCGGGCGGTGATGACGCATCGAACAGAGTCCCGGTGAAGGAGTTAATGCAATTTTCCTTCCCGGAGAGTTAGCAATTTGAAAAACTTTAGAATCTGGCTTCGAGTATGCCAAATCTTGTAAATGACCTCCGTTTCATGCAAAACTCAACACACAGCACCGTCGCGGCAAACTACAAAATCGGGCATAGACAACGCGTCGAACGGAGTCCCAGTGAAGGAGTTAGTGCAATTTTTCATCCCAAAGAGTTCGCAATTTGAAAAACTTTGGAATCGGAGTTCGGGGATGCCAAACCTTGGAAACGGCCTCCGTTTCCCACGAATCTCGGCACACAGCACCGTCTCGGCAAGCTACAGCTGCGGGCGCTAACGGCGCATCGAACGAAGTCCCGGTGAAGGAGTTAGTGCCATTTTCCTTCTCGGAGTGTTAGAAATTTGAAAAACTTTGGAAACGGGGTTCAGTGATGCCACATCTTACAAACCCCCTTCGTTTGGCTCAAAACTCGACACACAGCACCGTCCCGCAAGGTACAGATTCGGGCGGTGACACGCATCAAACGGAGTCCAAGTGAAGGAGTTAGAGCAATTTTCCTTCCCGAAGAGTTCACGATTTGAAAAACTTTAGAATCGGGGTTCGGGAATTCCAAATCTTTCAAACGGCCTTCGTTTGGCTCGAAACTTGACACACAGCACCGTCTCAACAAACTATAGCTGCAGGCACTGACGGCGTGTCGAACGGAGTTCCGGTGAAGGAGTTAGTGGAATTTTCCTTCCCAGAGAGTTAGCAATTTGAAAATTTTTAAATCGGGGATCAGGGATGCCAAATCTTGCGAACGGCCTCCGTTTGGTGGGAAACCCCACACACAGTACCGTCACGAAAAACTAAAGCTATGGGCAGTGACGACGCGTCGAACAGAGTCCCAGGGAAGGAGTTATTACAATTTTCTTTCCCGGAGAGTTAGCGATTTGAAAAACTTTGGAATCGGGGTTCATGGATGCCAAATCTTGAAAACGGCCTTCGTTTGGCGCAAAAGTCAACATACAGCACCGTCTCGACAAACTACAGACAACACGTCGAAGGGAGTTCCGATGAAGGGGTTAGTGTAATGTTTCTTCCCGGTGAGTTGGCGATTTGAAAAACTTTAGAATCAGGGTTTGGGGATGCCAAATCTTGCAAATCGCCTCCGTTTTGCGCAAAACTCGACACTCAACACCGCCTTAGCAAACTACAGTTGCAGGAGCCGACGGCGTGTCGAACAGAGTCCCGGTGAAGGAGTTAGTGCAATTTTCCTTCTCGAAGAGTTAGCGATTTAAAAACCTTTAGAATCGGGGTTCGGGGATGCCAAATCTTACAAGGGCCTCCGTTTGGTGTGAAACTCGACACACAACATTGTCTCAGGAAACTACAACTGCGGGCACTAACGGTGTGCCAAACGAAGTCTCAGTGAAGGACTTAGTGCAACATTCCTTCCCGGAGAGTTAGCAATTTGAAAAACTTTGGAATCGGAGTTCGGGGATGCCAAATTTTGCAAACGGCCTCCGTTTGGCGTGAAACTCAACACATGGCACCATCTCGGCAAACTATCATTGCTGGCACTAACGGTGCGTCGAACGGAGTATCGGTGAAGGAGTTATTGCAATTATCCTTCCCGGAGACTTGGCGACTTGTAAAACTTTGGAATCGGGGTTTGGGGATGCCAAATCTTATAAACGGACTCCGTTTAGCACGAAACGTGACACATAGCGCCATCTCGGCAAACTACAGCAGCAGGTGGTTACAGCGCGTCGAACGGAGTCCCAGTGAAGGAGTTAGTGCAATTTTCCTTTCTAGAGAGTTAGCCTTTTCAAAAACTTTTGAATCGAGGTTCGAGGATGCCAAATCTTGCAAACGGCCTCCGTTTGGTGCAAAACTTGACACACAACACCGTCTCAGCCAACTAAGGCAGCAGGCACTGACGGCGCATCAAACGGAGTCCCGGTGAAGGAGTTAGTGCAATTTTCCTTCCCTGAGAGTTAGAAATTTGAAAAACTTTAGAATCGGGGTTCGAGTATGCCAAATCTAGCAAACGGCCTCTATTTGGCGCACAACACGACACACAGCACCATCTCGGCAAACAAAAGTTGCGAGCACTGACGGCACGTCGAATGGAGTCCTGGTGAAGGAGTTAGGGCAATTTTCCTTCCCAAAAAGTTAGCCATTTGATTAACTTTGGAATCGGGGTTCAGGTATGCCAAATCTTGCAAACGACCTCCGTTTGGTGCAAAACTCAACACACAGCACCATCTCAGCAAGCTACAGTTGCGAGCACTAACGGCTCGTCGAACAAAGTCCCGGTGAAGGACTTAGTGCAATTTTCCTTTCGGAGACCTGGCGATTTGAAAAACTTTGGAATCGGGGTTCGGGGATGCCAAATCTTGCAAACAGCCTCCATTTGGCGCAAAACTCGACACACAGCACCATCTCAGCAAACTAACACTGCGAGCACTGATGGCGCATCGAACGGAGTCCTGGTGAAGGAGTTAATGCAATTTTCCTTCCCGGAGAGTTAGTGATTTGAAAAACTTTGGAAGCGAGGTTCAGGGATGCCAAATCTTGAAAACGTCCTTTATTATGCAAAAAACTCGATACACAATACCATCTCGGCAAACTATAGCTGCGAGCGACATTGATGCGCCAAACGGAGTTCCGGTGAAGGAGTTTGTGCAATTTTTCTTCCCAGTGAGTTGGCGATTTGAAAAACTTTGGAATCAAGATTCAAGGATGCCATATCTTGCAACGGCCTCCGTTTGGTGCAAAACTCAACACATGGCACCATCTTGGCAAACTACAGCTACAGGCACTGAACGCTCGTCGAACGGTGTCCCGGTGAAAGAGTTAGTGATATTTTCCTTCCCGGAGACTTGGCGATTGGAAAAACTTTGGAATCGAGGTTCGGAGATGCCAAATCATGCAAATGGCTTCCGCTTGGCATGAAACTCGACACAGAGCACCGTCTCGGCAAATTATCATTGCGGGCGCTGACGGCTTGTCGAACGGAGTATCGGTGAAGGAGTTAGTGGAATTTTCCTTCCCGTAGAGTTAGCAATTTGAAAAATTTTAGAATCGGGATTTGAGGATGCCAAATCTTGCAAACGGCCTCCGTTTGGCGCGAAACTCGACACACAGCACCGTCTCAACAAATTATAACTGCAAAAGCTAACGGCGCATCAAACAGAGCCCCAATGAACGAGTTAGTGCAATTTTCCTTCCATGAGAGTTAGCGATTTGAAAAACTTTGGAATCGGGGTTCGGGGATGCCAAATCTTGCAAACGGCCTCCGTTGGGTGCGAAACTAGACACACAGCACCGTCTCGGTAAATTACAGTTGCGGGCAGTGACAATGCATCAAACAGAGACCCGGTGAAGGAGTTAGTGTAATTTTCCTTCCTGGAGAGTAGCAATTTGAAAAACTTTGGAATCGGGGTTTAAGGATGCCAAATCTTGCAAACGGCCTCCGTTTGGTGCAAAACTGAACACACAGCACCGTCTCGGCAAACTACAACTATGGGCACTGATGGTGCGTCGAGCGGAGTCCCGGTGAAGGAGTTAGTGCAATTTTCCTTCCTAGAAAGTTCGCGATTTGAAAAACTTTAGAATTGGGTTTCGGGGATTTCAAATCTTTCAAACGGCCTTTGTTTGGCGCGAAACTTGACACACAACACCATCTCAGCAAACTACAGCTGTGGGCATTGACGGTGTGTCAAACGGAGTCCCGGTGAAGGAGTTAGTACAATTTTTCTTCCCGTAGAGTTAGCAATTTGAAAAACTTTGAAATTGGGGTTTGAGGATGCCAAATCTTGCAAACGGCCTCCATTTGGCGCGAAGCTCATCACAAAGCTTCGGCTCAGTAAACTACAGCTACGGGAGCTGACAGCGCATCAAACGGAGTCCCGGTGAAGGAGTTAGTGCAATTTCCTTCCATGAGAGTTAGCAGTTTGAAAAACTTTAGAATCGGGGTTCGGGGATGCAAAATCTTTCAAACAGCCTCTGTTTGGTGCGAAACTCGACACACAACACCGCCTCGGCAAACTAATGCTACAGGCATTAACGGCGCATCAAACGGAGTCCCGGTGAAGGAGTTAGTGCAATTTTCGTTCCCTGAGAGTTAGTAATTTTAAAAACTTTAGAATTGGGGTTCGAGTATGCCAAATCTAGCAAACGGCCTCTGTTTCGCGCATAACATGACACACAACATCGTCTCGGCAAACTACAGTTGCGAGCACTAACGACGCGTCGAACAGAGTCCTGGTGAAGGAGTTATGGCCATTTTCCTTCCTGAAAAGTTAGCGATTTGACTAACTTTGGAATCGGGGTTCAGGTATGCCAAATCTTGCAAACAGCCTCCGTTTGGTGCGAAACTCAACACACAACATCATCTCAACAAACTACAGTTGTGGGTGCTAACGGCGCATCGAACGAAGTCCCAGCGAAGGACTTAGTGCAATTTTCCTTCCCGGAGACTTGGCGATTTAAAAAACTTTAGAATCGAGGTTCGAGGATGCCAAATCTTGCAAACGATTTCTGTTTGGCGCGAAACTCGACACAGAGCACCGTCTACGCAAACTATCATTATTACCACTGACGACGCGTCGAACAAAGTCCCAGTGAAGGAGTTAGTGCAATTTTCCTTCTCAGAAAGTTAGTGATTTGAAAAACTTTAAAATCAGGGTTCGGGATGCCAAATCTTGCAAACAGCCTCCGTTTGGCGTAAAACTTGACACACAACACCGTCTCGGCAAACTATCGTTGCTAGCACTGACGGCATGTTGAACGGAGTCCCAGTGAAAGAGTTAGTGCAATTTTCCTTTCCGGAGAGTTAGCGGTTTGAAAAACTTTAGCATCGGGGTTCAATGATGCCAAATCTTGCAAGCGGCCTCCATTTGGTGCGAAAGTTAACACACAGCACCTTCTCAGCAAACTACAGCTGCGGGCACTAACAGCGCGTCTAACGGCGTCCCGGTGAAGGAGTTAGCGCAATTTTCCTTCCTGGAGACTTAGTGATTTGAAAAACTTTGGAATCAAGGTTTGGGGATGCCAAATCTTGCAAACGGCTTCCTTTTGGGGCAACACTCGAGACACAGCATCGTCTCAGTAAACTACAACTACGGGCACTAACAGTGCGTCTAACGGAGTCCCGGTGAAGGAGGTAGTGCAATTTTCCTTCCCGGAGAATTAGCAATTTGAAAATCTTTAGAATCGGGGTTCGGGATGCCAAATCTTTCAAACGGCTTCCATTTAGCACGAACCTCGACACACAATACCGTCTCGGCAAACTACAGCTTTGGGCACTGACGGCGTGTCGAACGGAATCCCGGTGAAGGAGTTAGTTCAATTTATCTTCCCGGGGAGTTAGCGATTTGAAAAACTTTGGAATCGGGGTTTAGGTATGCCAAATCTTACAAACGGCCTTCGTTTGGCGGGAAACTCAACACACAGTACTTTCTCGAGAAACTAGAGCTATGGGCAGTGACGGTGCATCGAACGGAGTCCTAGTGAAGGAGTTAGTGCAATTTTCCTTCTCAGAAAGTAAGTGATTTGAAAAACTTTGGAATCGGGGTTTGGGGATGCCAAATATTTCAAACGACCTCCGTTTGGCGCAAAACTTGGCACACAACACCGTCTCGGCAAATTATCGTTGCTGGCACTAACGACGTGTCGAACGAAGTCCCGGTGAAGGAGTTAGTGCAATTTTCTGTCCCGGAGAGTTAGCAATTTGAAAAACTTTGGAATTGGGATTCGGGTATGCCAAATCTTGCAAACGGCCTCTGTTTGGCACAAAACTCGACACATTACCGTCTCAGCAAACTGTCATTGCTGGCACTGACGACGCATCGAATAGAGTCTCGGTGAAGGAGTTAGTACAATTTTCCTTCTTAGAGAGTTACTGATTTGAAAAACTTTAGAATCGGGGTTCAGAGATGCCAAATCTTGCAAACGGCCTCTGTTTGGCGCGAAACTAGACACACAGTACTGTCTCGGCAAACTACAGCTGCTGGCACTAACAGCGTGTCTAACAGAGTCCCGGTGAAGGAGTTAATGCAATTTTTCTTCCCGGAGACTTGGCGATTTGAAAAACTTTGGAATCGTGGTTTGGGGATGTCAAATCTAGCAAATGGCCTCCGTTTAGCGCGAAACTTGACACACAACACTGCCTAGGCAAACTTCAGCTACGGGCACTGACGACGTGTCGAACAGAGTCCCGGTGAAGGAGTTAGTGCAATTTTTTTTTGCAGAGACTTGGCAATTTGAAAAACTTTGGAATCGAAGTTTGGGGATGCCAAATCTTGCAAACGGCCTCTGTTTATCGCGAAACTTGACACACAGCACCGTCTTGGCATACTACAGCTGCAGGCACTAATGGTGTGTCAAACGAAGTCTTGTTGAAGGAGTTAGTGCAATTTTCCTTCCTGGAGAGTTAGCAATTTGAAAAACTTTGGAATCGGGGTTCGAGGATGCCAAAACTTGCAAATGGCCTCCGTTTAGTGCAAAACTCGACACACAACACCATCTCAGTAAACTACAGCTATAGGAGCTGACGGAGCGTTGAACGGAGTGTCGATGATGGAGTTAGTGCAATTTTCCTCCTAGGAGAGTTAGCGATTTGACAAACTTTGGAATCCGGGTTCGGGGATGCCAAATCTTGTAAACGACCTCCGTTTGGCGCGAAACTTAACACACAGCACCGTCTCGGTAAACTACAACTACGGGTACTGACGACGCATTGAACGGAGTCCCGGTGAAGGAGTTAGTGCAATTTTCCTTCCCAGAGAGTTAGCGATTTAAAAAACTTTGGAATCGGGTTCAAGATGCCAAATCTTACAAACGGCGTCCGTTTGGCTCAAAACTCGACACAAAGCACCATCTTAGCAAACTATAGTTGTGGGCAACGACGGCGCGTCGAACGGAGTCCTTGTGAAGAAGTTAGTGCAATTTTCCTTCCCGAAGAGTTAGCAATTTAAAAAACTTTGGAATTGGGGTTCGGTATGCCAAATCTTTCAAACGGCCTTCGTTTGGCACGAAACTCGACACATAGCACCATCTCAGCAAACTACAGCTGCAAGCACTGACGGTGTGTCGAACGGAGTCCCAGTGAAGGAGTTAGTGCAAATTTTCTTCCCTGAGAGTTTGCAATTCGAAAAATTTTGGAATCGAGGTTCAAGGATGCCAAATCTTGTAAACGGCCTCTGTTTGGCGTAAAACTCGACACACAGCGCCGTCTCGGCAAACTACAGTTGCAGGCACTGACGGCACGTCGAACGGAGTCCCAGTGAAGGAGTTAGTGCAATTTTCCTTCCTAGAGAGTTAGCAAATCAAAAAACTTTAAAATCGGGATTTGGGGATGCTAAATCTTGCAAATGGCTTCCGTTTGGCGCAAAACTCAACACATAGCACCGTCTCGGCAAACTACAGCTGCGGGCACTGACGGTGTATCGAATGGAGTTCCGGTAAAGGAATTAGTGCAATTTTTCTTCCTGGAGAGTTAGCGATTTGAAAAACTTTGGAATCGAGGTTCGGGGATGCCAAATCTTACAAACAGTCTCCGTTTGGTGCAAAACTCAACACATATCACCATCTCGGCAAACTATCGTTGCTGGCACTGACGACGCATCAAACGGAGTCCCGGTGAAAGAGTTAGTGCAATTTTTCTTCCCGGAGAGTTGGCAATTTGAAAAACTTTGGCATCGAGATTCGGTGATGCCAAATCTTGTCAATGGCCTCCGTTTGCCGCGAAACTCGACACACAGCACCGTCTAGGCAAACTACAGCTGCAAACGCTGACGACTTGTCAAACAGAGTCCCGGCGAAGGAGTTAGTACAATTTTACTTCCCGAAAAGTTAGCGATTTGAAAAACTTTGGAATTGGGGTTCGGGAATGCGAAATCTTGCAAACGGCCTCTGTTTGGCGCGAAATTCGACACACAGCACTGTCTCAACAAACTGCAGTTGCAGGCGCTGACGGCGCGTCGAACGGAGTCCCGGTGAAAGAGTTAGTGGTGAATGAGTTAATTCATTATGAATCAGCCAAAAAATTTTTTTTGCTGATGTGAAAACGTCATTCACATTGACGTTTTTAGTTGAAGCTAAAAACGTCATTGCAAATGATGATTTTCTTATAATATATAAGCCGTTAATAGCTATGACGCTTTTCGTTATTATTCATAAATTCAAATTTAGTAGTGAAAATTAAATGTAAAACGTCATTACGTTTAACGCTTTTATTAAAAACATCAATCCTAATGACGTTTAACCGGGTTTTATAAATATATAAATTTTAACTACCCTTTAATATATATTGATTAAAATAAATATGTTTCGTAAAGGACCCATAAATTTTTTAACAGTCCTACATGTCAATATAGGAGACCTAGCTGAAATTCACCGTTATCCATATAATGCCATTCAGTCACGAACTGCAGGGTCAGCTCAAAATTCAGGGCGAGCGAGCGAGGGAAGAGATCACCGCATAGCGTCGACCGACGCCGGTAAGTGTTCCTCCTCCCCTCCAGAGTATCTGTATATGTGTCTATGTTGATGAGCGTTACAAAAATAGGCAATAAACTCACCTACGTGTTGTGGGTTTTAGATGTAGAATGATTTGGGGAATATCCTTGACAATCTGATTATACTTGTACGATATGTTGGTTATAGATAGTGTCTTGTCTAGTGGGTATTTCCTCCATTTCATTATTCGTTAGTTTATGATGGGTTCTCAGCATTTGAAGGAAATTGTCACACATTTGAAAGAAAGGTTGGTTCTGTTGGTTTCATCATATTTGAAGAAAGCCATTTTTTTTTTAAATTGGCGTGGTGCACATGCTAAACTGAAGATTTTGGACAATCATTTGTTGTTGTGTAACATCTTTTCTTCCCTGTTGTGATAGGAGACAATGAATTTTATCTCAAGGGGTAAAAATTCTATTTTTCTTTCGTCTTTACTATTATTATTTATTTTACAAAGGCTTTAAGGTGTATGCAAATGAAATTGGTTTGTTTAGATGGATGAGTGATGGTATTAGAAGAGATAGAATAAGAAATCAATGCATTGGTAAAAAGTTAGAAGTGGCCCCAATTGAAGATAAAATGGGGAAAGTCATTTGAGATGGTATGACCATGTTCAATGTGGAACTCACGCGAAGAAAAATAATTAGAACATAAAATGTAACTTTATGAGGTTCGGTTAGTATTGCTTGACATGCATGGCTGGGGGATCATTTGTGTATCTTTTCTGATTCTTAGTTTTCTTTTGATACTTTTAAGGGTATTTGAGTTACAGATATCAAGTAATGGATGAGGAATCTAGCAAACAACGGCTGAAGGTGAGTAGTCTTTAGTTGTTAAAGTTAGATTAAATTTTATGTTATAGAATTCTGCCAATACTAAATATGAATCTCTGCTTTCTGATGCTAGATTTGTTTAGACATTGAACATGCAAGTTGTAGCATTTGTTTAAACATTTGGCATGATGTTGTCACGGTTGCCCCTTGCCTCCACAACTTCTGGTTTGTGACTTAATGATGTTTTTAATCATGGCATTATTATTTGAATGTTTTTTGTTTCTAATGAAGCATTTATATTTTCATTTCCAGCAATGGATGTTTCTCAGAGTGGCTATGGAGATCTCAAGAGAAACATTCAAGTGTTCTTTGTCCCCAGTGTAGAGCAGTAGTACAATTTGTGGGAAGGAACCATTTTCTGCATAATATTGAGGAGGTAGCTCTATCTTGCTCTCTCCAACTCCTGTGAATCTTGATTTTTTTATATTACTTATGGGGCATGTTTGTAGTCATTCGTTGGTCCGGTTAAAATTGTTTTAATATTAAAAAGTATATGCAGGTCTGGAACTAAAAAGTTTTCTTGTGGGCGCATAGAATATGTACCTGCAACAACATTTGACTCATGGACCTAATGCTTTGAACAGGAAATGTTCGCGAAATAAGATTATTATTTGTTCTTGTGCAACAATATTTGACTTGCAGAATACCCCTGTAATACTTTGGACAGGATTTTCTAGCAAATGTAGATGATTATATTGAAACAATTTGAAAATGAATGAATAGCTCAAATATAAATCGCTGGAATGTAAGAGAGAATTGGAAATTCAGCACCAGAATTAAAGGCAATGTCCATATTAAAATCCCTGTCATTGATATGCAACCATGTATATGATATAAAAAGACACTGTGAAATACTTGCTTAATATTTAAATATTTTTTCACTGCATTTGGGTTCAAAATGAAGTTTCAAAATGTAGTGCTAATAAAAGGAGTGTAAGCAAATTGTCATAAGAATAGTTTCTAAATAGAAAATGAGTCCAAAAAAATGTAAATTTCAACAGTTTTAGTTGTCATATTGATTCCAAAGGAAACAATAAAACCCAAATGAAAGGATAGGATTTATTTACTTAAAATTTCGGAAAGAATCAGCTGAGGTATGATATTTAGATAAGTTGAGACTTTCACTTCAACTCTAACTATTATTAAGGCAAGCTTCAATGCTAATGCTAAAATTTGGGGTGTTATATGAGATATGAAAGCTCTCAAGATTTAAAATACTAAAGAGTCCTTGGGGGCCTACTTGTCATTTTTGGATTAATAATTATAAACATCACATGAGATAAAATTGATGATTTGGGGAGAGAGAAATAGGACGCTTCAAGGGATTGAATTGCCTATGTATAGATTGAAGAGTTCCTTTTTGTCCATTGTGTATAATTAGCTTTCGGGAAGGGACGAAGGTTAACACTGACCTTGGTCAATTTTTTGGATTTTGTTGAAACGATGGAGTTGTAAGGAACTTAGTGGTGAGAGGTTTTCTATGTAGTTGTCTTTTTGTATACGGTTGCATCCCCTTGATGCTTTTTATATTATCCACTTTACTAATAAAAAGAAGTAAAAATGATGTTTGGAGATGTTTGAATTTGGGGGCCAGGGTGCTCTGTTCTAAATTTGCCTGAATGTAGGTTGCTAGTTTTGTGTCTCTCATGGTGTTTCTCCATTGTAGTTTCAAGTTAAAATTTTTCTCATATTATTGGTTTTGCCACATTCTGTGATCTTGGGTTTTTGTTGCTTTTCTTTTGTTTTGAAATATATGCGGCTTGTCTCTGCAGGATATTCTGCAAACTGATTCTTCACTAAGACGTTCCGATGAAGAAATTGTACTCTTAGATTCTTATGCATCAATAAAGTCACCTCTTGTGAGTAGTATCATTCTTGATTCCATAGTAGTTGAATTAAGGATTTATTATGCTAGCATGGTTATTTTGGTCAGGGCTCTATGTAAGTTTGCAAATTTTTTTGTTCTTTTAAGTTTCAGTTGTTGATGGATTTTCATATGCTAAAGTAGTGTTACCTTTATAAGATGCCTCGAATTCTTATGACTGATTTGTTTATTCAATATCACATTCTTGGGGATTTTCTTTTTAATGTCAATGTTGCATTGTTTTTTACATTTTTTTGTTTTTTGTGCTTTAATTAAACTAATTGTTTGCTGTTTATTTTCTGTTTATTTTGTTGTTATAACATAGTTTGGTCAAATTTATGATTGAAATTTTTGTCCTTTCATGCACATTTTGATTGCTTCAATGTCTTAAGGAATGTATTTATTTTTATGTGAGAGATCAGGATGTATCATCAAGTGGTTAGAAGAAATAGGAAAATTTCAGGCTTGTTTCCAGTTAACTGACTATTGTATAATATTGGGTTGGGTAGCTCAATCTCTCATGCACTTCAAGGTAGTGTTGTGAATCCTTCACAATTTATAAAATATTAAGTGTTTAACTCTCTTTTAACAAACTAGGTAGCTATTTGTGCACCTTTTCAGTTTTGCTTCATCTGCACTAACATCATTGATTTTTGGATATTCTACCTATTGCATATACTGCCGCAACCCAAGTGGATTTGGTTGGGCTAGAGGCTTGCCTAACCCAGCCTGAAATGCATTGGGGATTGCCCAAGCGTAACTTAAACCCGAAATTGCCCAGCCCTAGCCTAGCTTGAGCTTAACTTAAGCTTGCGTTGGGGTTGGTTTGCCCAATACGAAAGATGCAAGATATTATGTGTAACAACTTGACCTGAGTTAGCGTGTATTGAGTCCTAGATTGGAAGTTTGCATGGGTTGTAATGAGTATGAATGTAGGAATAATGAACCCAAATGATAACATTGGCTAGCCCTTTGGGATTTTGGATGATGTTATTTATGGTATCAAAGCCAACTCGTACACATAACAGTGTGGGTTTGAAGGCACTGTAACGTAAGGTCATTGGTAATTGTTCAATGGGGCTGACCACGAAGGGATAAAAGAGGGGGGGGGGGGGTAGATTGTAACAATCCAGAACCTGGGTTGGCACATGCTTAGTCCCAAATTAAAATTTTCCCTGGTAGTCGTGGGAATAATGAACTCAAATGAAAACCTTGGCTAGCCCTTTTGAGTGAGTTCTTGTGGTTGTTGCTTTATGTGTATGATACCTAATCAGGATTGCAAGCTTCCGAATGCTTTCCATAGCCAAAAAGAATAACAGGTGAGGCCTGGGTTTGGAAAATAATGCCCTTTGTTTCTGAGATTAAAAAACAACAGACAAAAGGGGGAAAAAAAACAACAAAAGAATAGCTTTATTTATCAAAAAAGAAAAATGTTAGATATGTTGATTGAGGCCATGTATACATATATACATGTCTATAAACACATGCACACATACACATGGGAGGAAGATATATAGGTAGAAAGAAGCCAGAGAAATCAAGAGACCGAGAGAAGCCTTGAGAAATGGCAACTGGTGAGTCGTTGAAGCTAACGGACTTGCAAAGACTCTGATTGTGGGTCTTGTGGTGTGGACAGGGCAAGGAATGGTAGGAGTGGCTGCAGCTGCAGACACAGACAGAGAGAGCACCCACACTATACATATATATATACCTATGGCCTTGGACTTGGGTAGGCTCGGTTTGCTGAATGCCTATCTCTGGGCCCTGCTTATACTTAACTTGAGCTGATGAATTTCATACCAAGACCATCCTGTTGAAGGAAAAGATTTATCCAAGCACGATTTAATTTGGTTTGGGCTTGGGTTGTTCGAGTTTAACCTGCTTGAGTTGCAACCTTAATAGAATTTTTTTAATGATATCTTTTTGCTTGTAATTTATGTTAGGTCATTAGCACTGGAAGAAATGCTCATTGGAAGAGGGCACGTTCAACACCAGATGAAGAAAGTGAAGTTGTAGATGATCCATGCCTTCAATGTGGTAATGAACTGCTTAGTAATCATGTCTTATAAAATCCTCAACTGATCAACTTGCATAATATGTAGATGTACATTAGATCTATATTTCCATTAATTGCAACTTACTCCTTAACGGATCTTAACTATCTTATCACGATCATAACTTGGGCCATATTTCTGATCTTCACTGGTTACAATTCTTTGCATTATGAATGCTTGTCAAGAGGGGTTATACTTATTTCATTGTGATCTTTAACCTATCTTTATTTTTTTTATTTTTCAAAATACCCTGACTCCTATGCATCCCTCAGGCACTGAGCTTGCTGGGTTTCAGTGCAACCAGAGCACTATTCATCTGCAATGTCAAGCTTGTGGAGGAATGATGCCTTCTAGAAACAATATAAGTGTACCACAACACTGTAAGTTCCTGTCTACATACTTGTAGTTGCTAGTTATTTATCTGCATCTTAAAATGGGTTTTCTGTTGAACCGTGCTTTGCTCTTGAAGAAATGCTGAGAACATTTGCTTGCTTGTCACTATTTTTTGATCATTTTAGTTATAAGTATATGTTGTCATCAACATGTTTAGTCTGGGAATGTATTGAGGTGTTATATCTATATAATATACGGACTATCCTCTAAAAGATTATAATCACATGGGATACAATGGCCTGCACAGGCATATAGGATTTCCAAGTTATTATGAACTTCCATGTAAAAAAAAAAAAATTCTGAGGTGTAAAAAGCTTTTGCCGCTTTTTAAAATAAAGAAGGTTGAGGTTATGTACTTCATGCATGAAAGTCCCTTTAAAAAACATTCAACAATTGAGCAAGAAAGTCATATGTTATGACTTAAGTTCTCCTGAGGTCTAGAGTATGCTGAATGGAGTCAATCTTGATTGCAATTTTTTTAATATTTATCGTTAAATTAATTTTGCCTTGCATCTTAGGGGCTTATGTTGCTCATACTTCACGGTAAGTCCCTGAAATGTTGTAATTGTTAGTTTTCCACTATGGTGCCTGCTTCATTTGACTGTACAGTGCAATTAACTTCAAAGTTTAAAAACATGAAGCGTGTACCTTGAAATTTATAAATGCTTTCTATTGATGTGTAAGGACATCAAGTTTCTTCTAACTTGCAGGTTTAGGATGTGATCGGGCATTTTGTGGTGCTTATTGGCATGCTCAGAGGGTTATTGAAAACAACTCTCATCCAGTTTGCAGTCGTGAGACTTTAAAACCTGTAAGCTCTGGATTTTTTAAATTTAGTTTCGTTTTTTTATTTTGTCCCCTCCCAACCAGTAACTTGTTTATCCAGAAGGACAAAATAGGGGAAAAAAAGTTTTTTTTTCTCTCTTTTTTTCTTTCCCTCTTTTTGGTTTTTTTTTTTTTTTTGTTGTTTTTGCCCCAGCACGGGGGGGGGGGGGCGGGGGGGGGGGGGGGGGGGGGGGGGGGGGGGGGGGGGGGGGGGGGGGGGTGTTGGGGGGTGGGGGTTAAGATGTTGTTGTTCTACCTGGCTTCTCTCATGGAAGAGGTTTACTAGTGGGCACAATAGGGGTCCAGTCATGTGAATGGTTGTTTTTCACCAGTCCCCTCCATTTTATGTATTAGGGCATTCCCATACTGCTTTGGACTTTTATCATCTGAATGGTAGGCGCCTACCTTCGTCTATTGCTGAAAGCCAGAAAGATATTTCTGTTTTTGTTATGATGTTATTTTTCTCCTTGTTTTAGTGGGTATTTACCTTACTTTTTGGTCCTCCTGGCCCAATACTGAAGTTTGACTTGAAACCAAAGTCATATTTATCTATTTTACATGTTTTTAGGATAATTATTTGAGTGCGCCACTGGATGTGCCCACTGTTCATTTATGGTTATCATGTTTCTTTTGATTCCTAGGTGCACTTAAGCTACCATTCCAAAATTTTAGTTGGACTTATAGCGTACACCTATTTGAGGGTATTGCTATTGTTTGGATCTGTTGAGGGACATTATTTTTCATAACACTTGGATACTAAGCTTTGGACAATGTAAAACTTCACCTGTACATGGTATTTTAAAGCTCTAGAAGTGTTATTTTTCATTGTAAAGCTTTAGAAGTCTTATTTTTCATGGCATTCCACATTCCTTCTGTCAATGTCTTTATACATGGTTTTCAATAGTCTTTCTTCTTTCATTGACTTTTTTATATATAGACAATTTCTTTTGTATAAGGTTGCCTCCCCTTATTGGCGCTTTTCTGTTATATGCACTTTACTCATTATAAATATATATATATATATATATCATTCTTGTAACATAGATATTCCCATGTGATTCTATAGTCGTGCTTCGGGAAAGTTATGGAGAGTCCCTATAAATACGTGTTCTTTTGATGGATTGAGTATGCTGGTGTGGACTGAAGCTTGTCATTATGTATGCCATGCAGATCTCAGAATGTACTACCAGAAGAATTCCATCATTGGCACATGAAAGGAATCAGCATGAACAAGATGTATGGATCTCTCTTTCTTTCTTTTTGCTTTCTTTATTTTTGTCTTGGGTAGATGTGTGAACACCATTTAAAGTATTGATAGGACTCACAATTCAATCGTTCATAGATTACGGGAAGGTGTATTAGCCAGATGGGGAGAACATTGCAGGATGTCATCTCTGAGTGGATTACAAAATTGGACAACGGAGAAATTGGTAATTATATCTTGATCTGCTGTAACTGCAGTTCAATTTCAATTTTTAGTGACAGTTTCTTTTGTTGACATCTATGTTACATGGACTTAGATATGGGGGCATGTATCTAGAAGTTGGATACAGGACTAGGGAAGTGTCTGCTATTTCAAATATGTGTTAGTATTTACAGAAATATTAGAAATTAAATGGGATTGAGTGGAAAAAGTTCTTTCTCCCTATCCATGTGAGAATTAAGAAAACGTTCTTTTCTATTGAAAATGTGTTTCTTCTTCTTCTTCTTGCACATCAGATATTTGAGAATCCAAGTGTCCAATTTTTTATGGGTGGCACCACCTCCTAATTTAACTTCATTGTTTTCAACTATTCAGTAACATCATTTTATTCAGAGTGACTTTTCTTTTCCCTGTAGATCGAACAAGGATGCCATTGAACCATGCTGAGATGTTAACTTCTGAGGCGCACGTTTGCAAGTAAGTTTTATTTTGTATTCACGCAGCTGCAGGTGGTTCACCTAACCCATCCACCTGCAAATCTCAATTTTCTTAAAGGCTAAGCTGGAAATGGTTATCCATATTAGGATACATCAACTCCTGTTTTCACTTTATCTGCTTTTAGGACTTAGAATTGGGAGTTTTTGTATTAGTCTCTGCTTTCAGATTTTAGTGTGGGGAGATTTTTAATGAGTCCTATGGATATTAAAATATGTCATTTTTGTCAGCCAAGATTATTTTTTGAGTCTTTTTTAAATTTTAAAGGGTTTCATGGAACTTGGAATGTGTTTATCTTGTAGAGTTATCTGAAGGCATTATACGAGTCTTGAAAACTTCCAATATTTTCTCGTTGTATTTTAGTTTTAGTAATGGATGTTTTGCTACCCATGTTTTTAAGTTTATGAAAAGTATAACATGACAAGTTTACCCAAGATTTTTTCAATAATTGGTTCATAGCTCGAATTGATTGAACTAAAATCAAAAGAGATTTATCCCAACTATTTGGGGTTGGCTACATGAATCCATGAATCCTGTTCCAAAACTTGGTTCATATAACATATCTTAATAATCGTTCTGGTCTTTGGAAATGCCAAATGGCATTATGAGCCATCTACATAGGCCATATTTGGTCTTCATAGCAACTTGTGCTTTCCTGCTGAACAATTCAGGATCTTTTTAGTAACTATTCAAATGAAATTTGAGAAGTTCTCTTGAACTGCCCAGGGCATCATATGTCCAAGGCTGGTAAATCAGAAGTCTATATTTTATTTTTATTAAGTTCACAGTTCTGTTGGCAATGCACATCCATTTTTTTTGGAACTTGAAACTCTTGTCTCCAATCAAATCTTCACTTTTAGTCAAGCTAGATATTGGTCTTGAGACTTTCTTGCTGTTTTCTCATTGGCACTAAGCAGATGTCAGATCTTCATATTGGGGACACTTTTGTAAATGATTTGCACAATAACAAACCAAGCTCGTTAGCTGCATGAAGGATTTTAGACGTACTTTACTTTGTTCTTGGTAGGAGTTCAAGCCTCTGTCTTGTGGTGCTGAACATATTTTGAAACAGGCAGGGCCATCCAAGAAGATGTCTGGCATTCATTAAAAGAATGTCATATCAAATATCATCTTTGTAGCTCATGATAAGAGGATTGACACCTATCATCTTTGTGTCCATCTGATTGTTCTGTTCTTTTTGGTGCAGTGATTGCTATGACAAACTAGGTTCATTCCTCTTGTACTGGTTCCGGATTTCGATGCCCAAATATGTATGTATTTTCCTACTTCAAGCAGTATTATTTGCACTGACCATCCATGGATTTGTTGAGTTCCTGATTCCTGATCTATCTGTGGTTGTTTGTTATGGTCTTTTTTTTTTATGTCAGCAGCCAGAAAGAACTCTGTTCAGTATTCTTATGTATTTACTTAATGGTTTCTCTGGACTGGTGGGTTTACTTTTTAATAGTAAATCAATAACATTAGGTTTGTCATGTTAAATCATGAATACGGAACCATTAAAAGTCATAGTAAAGAGAGAAGTATCGTTTAATTGCTAGTTGTTGTCCTTCAAAATAATGTATTCCATGTTATTTGAAGATCTTATTTTTGAATGGTGAAGCCACTGCCAATAACAAGCTTATATTTAGTGTCATAATCATATAGGACGAGGGTCATGGATTTAATATTAATTCCAAATGTGTCATGTTAAGAAAAATTTTATTCCTTTAACATGTGCAAACCTTTAATGACTTTTGTGCCGCATCCCGACTGTCATCATATTGTCATATCAGAAGATATCATCCCTTGGCTATGAGCTCTGGCTGAGATTACTTGTAAAATGATTGATTGTTGAGTTGCAGTGGATGGATGATAATTTTTGCAATCATGTACCTAAAGATTGGACTGGCCAAGCATTAAATAGCAATGCAAGTGAACTGAGGTTCACAAACAGCTCAGGCCTTGTTTGCCAAGTGAACCAACCAAGAGTGGTGATGAGTTTCTTTGATATACATTTGCTCTATGTCCTAAATCCTGGACCATCTTTTGTTTTGTCTTCGTATAGGAGAGAATAATAGATTCCAGTAGAATTGTCTCTCTTTCTCTCTCCAGTCAACTTGAAGGTTGATTTCACCATTTTTTCCTCTTCCATAAAATTTCTGAACATAAAAAAAGAATACTTCTCTGAAACCCATAACATTATGGTCTTCAATGGCATACAGCAATTCAGAATTATTTTCCATTGTGGGTTAAGTTTATAGAGAGCCTGTTAGGTTAGGGTTTACAAAAGTAAGAGCAAAAGAGAGTTGTAAGCGTCATAGAAATTAAGGGTTAGAATAGACGTACACTAAAGTTTCTAGAATTGCTAATATGTTGCAAGAATTTCTTGACGAGGATATTGAAGGGTTAGGATTACAAAATTATGATTTAGGATGAAATATTGAAATTGCGTTTGATTGGCGATCCTGAATAACAAATTATGACCGCAGCCTATTAGAGTGAAAAGAAACGCTAGGGATGCCAGCTAGAATCCCACAGACATCAGTTTGGATTGAAGATTTAAAAATCTCCAAAAGTTTCAAAGCTGCTGAAAAATTCTTGAGATTGAGGTCTATTAAATTTAAAGAGTGCACTGATATACGTACAGTGGCGAACCTATGCTTAGACCAAGGGGGGACTGGGGACCCTGAGTTTTCAAAATTCCTTTCAGGCCCCATGAATTGTTGTGTATTTATTATAAAAAAAATAGTGTTTTGCCCAATAGTTAAAATCTAAGCTAAAAAACTTTACATTTACACCCACTAAAGTATCATTATTCTTTTCTGTGTTAACACCATCAAGGGAATAGGCAAATTGACATTTTTTACCTTCGTATCATGTATCTTAGCTTTTGAACAACAAAATTTATATTCCAAACATGGCCTTATGCGTATTGACTTTTTTGCAATTTTCCTTGTCCACAATTTTTCCAAATCAACAGCCAAACCCGTTTGATGCAAATATAAATTTTCCTCATCTTTTAAGAATAATTTTGTCCAAAAAAACTTCTTTTGTTTTAATGCTAGGTTAACTTTGTCAAAAGAACAACATTTTTTAGTCATGTACAAGTCACATGACAAATATCCATCCATTTTTCTAACCCTTCTCTAACAGAAGGGGAGACTTGATGTCAATTTAGAATTTAAGGGTTCAAAATGTAACGTTTTTTGGAGTAAGAACATTAAGTTATACTGAGTCATAATTGAGTGGGTGAAAGTGTAATTAATCCGAAATTTTTTTACCTAAACCCCCTAAGACTCAAAATACTCAACAAAGCCTGTTTGTTGTCTCTTACAACTTGGAATAGGACTCCAGATTAAATACTTAACTAGTAAGGCTAATGTAAACTGACTTAAGGCGGCATGGAGACCCAATATCATAGCCAACCTTATTTGTTAACATAACTATGCCCATGGGTCCGTCTGACAGTCCGAGCCTGTAAATGTGAAATTTTTGAACAACCTTGATTTAATTAAAGAAAGAGAAAAAAGAAAAAGAAGGTAAAATAAATAATTAGAATGTGTGCCTAAATGAGACACGAAAAAAAGAACTTGTGCAGCTATTATGGACTGAATCAGAATTTTCTAGCTTATTGTTGTTGTTGTGATACCATACAATTATGGTGAGACCCCATAACAAAACTAGGTCAAGAAGAGTGATTCTTCTTCCTCTGGGCAGGCTAAACACCTCAGCTCTTCCTTTATTTTTCTCTCTTTTTTTTTTTTTTTTATACTTCTCTCTCTCTTATTGTTTTTCAATCACTCTTATTTCTCATTTTTCTTCCCCCTATCAACGTGCCAATTAGCTTCCAAATTGAGAAATCTATTTTCCCAACTCTTGTGTGGGAGTAAATAGGCACGACCCTTTAGTTCTGACAACTGTGCTGCTTCATTAAAGGGAATTTTCTTAAGCACCTGAACAAGACATCAGCCGAATTATCAATAGTCCAAGTGCACCAAGGCCGGCTTTTGTATTTAATGCTTAACATCATCATGTTCTAGTGAAATGATTTCAAAGGTACATGTGTGTCTTTGTGGGATATGTGGAAATTGCTCGGTCTCAAGCTAAAGCATATTATCTCTCAATTTTTTGAACTAGACACTTGGCATCTGCCACTTGCATTGAGCCCTGATTTGTCGATTTTGATGTCTGACAATCAATTGCTTTTAAGAACTTACTTTATTGTACTTGTGCAGAATTGGCTTGTGCTGGCAACATATTATCGGCCTTGTTTTTAACTAATTTCAATTGCAACCTAGATGTAGGAAAATCTTTACCTGGCCAAAAAGAAAGAAGGACATGCATGAAATCTGGACTTCCTCAAAGAAAACCTCTTCGAAGGAGAGGTGTTGTAATTTTTTCGAAGGATTAGAAAATTAGTTTAGGGTCATATATAGTTGTATGTAAAAGGATTTTGTCAAATTTCTTGTAATTATTTTTGTAGACCCATTATGACTCCTCGAGGGGATGTCACGTTTCCTTGGACCACTTTAGAAATGAATCAAAAAACATATATAAGGGAGGATAGCAAGGTGAGTTCAACTCCCTAGCTTGTTGGTTGTTGGCTATCTAAACTCTCCACCTAATTATAGTCTAGAATTGCTTTGTTAATGTAATAAAAGTGATTTTGTTGTTTGTAAGTTGTGTGCTATTTACCTCGATTGTTGCTTTAATTGTTCTTAACTTGTTGCTTCAAAGTTTCACATTATGCACCTTTAGGTGTGTGTGTTGGCTTAATTTGCAAGGTGCCCTTTGGCTGACTTGCTTGGTGCCGCCCAAGACAAGTGTAACGAGAAGTGCCACACGATTTTGCTCCCTTGAAAAGTGTCAGTCCGTGACACTTTGTAATGTTATTTGGATTTGTACTGCAACAATCCTACACTTTTTAGCAGATTCATATATTGTGTACTATGTTTAGTACCTCATTTCTTGCCATTGTTTGTGTATATTGCTGTAGCTTCTACCACCGGATGCATCTCAAAGGGAAGATTGCTGGTATGGATACGCATGTCGGACCCAACACCGCAGTGAAGAACACGCTCGTAAAAGAAATCATGTTTGTCGTCCAACCAGGGGTAGTAATATGTAGGTGATGTTTTTTAATTTTTGCATTTTTGTGAATCTGATGTGAAATTGCATTATGTAACTGTAACGTTTATCACAGGGAAGGATGGATTTTAAATTTCATGTTCTTCAGTTAATCTAATGATTTTTGAGAATCAAAATTAGGTGTTGCATTCGTTCTCTGCATCATGTAGTACAAATTCCTTAGAAAAGTCAGCATATATATGTACGTATGTTTTTATGTTTTGACTGAATGAATCAACTTAAGGTGTTCATTGTGAAGAGGGTTCAGTTGAAGTCTCTGGTCTCAGCCTTCATGTGTTGTATGTTACGTTCTCCAGGGTGGGGAAGTGTTGTCTAGGAATTCATCAGCAATGGTTAAAATAGGCATCTGTTTTCTTCACAAAAGGGATTGCATCCTATGGCCATTGGAGTAAGGTTGTGTGGTTACTTGGTCAAGTGGGTCAATATGCAAAATTGGATATCTAAAATGGTATGTTAAGTATAAATATCCAATATTTTAAAATAATTTATTTAAAGAAAGCGACCTAGCATGCTTAAATTGATGGTAGATGTCTAGTAGGGTGTGTGTGGTTGCGTTGGGTTTGTGCTAAATTCAGAACCAATTCGATGGTGATTGGTTCTAAATTTTTTGATCCAAAATCAAACTGACCCTACTATGGAACCGAATTGAACCGAATTAACTTGAGTTGGTTCGGTGCGGGTATGTTTTATTGTGCGAAACATAGTTTATTTATTTAAAAAATTTTAAAATATAATTAATCTTGTATTCTTAATTTTAAAAAAATTAATAAAACAAGTTAATAATTAAGTTCAAATAACTATGATTTAAAGACCTATGTATAATATATATATATATATATTTTTATGGTATATAAAAGTTCGATTCTCGGATTGGTTTGGTTCTCAGTTGGTTCGGGTTTAAAAAATGTGAACTTGAGAATTGAATTGAAATAATCAATTTTACATTTTTTAAACTCAGAATCAAATTGAATTTTTATAAGACTTGAACCAAACTGATCTAAAGAGATCGGTTCGATTTTCAAAATTTTTGATTCTTTTGTGCAACCAAAATGTCTACTCCATTTGAATGGAAAATTTTTGTTTGGCTATCAATAAATCCTATCATCACGTGTGTTTCAAAGAATGGTTGGATTAATTTATTCGATTATAATAAGGCAATATTCCCGTTCGGTGAAACTTTATTTTCGAGGCTTTGTCCCAATTGCAGTTCCCAAAAAAAGCCTCACCATAGAGGACTTTGACATCTATTCTCCTTCATGAACTGAAAGGATAATATGTAAAATTAGATGCCTTAATTTAGTTAACTCCAATTCTCCTTCTTAACTGAAAGAATAAGACAGGTCCATACAATCATAACGTTTGAAGCAGTTTCTAGTCTACTGAAATGGTTGCTCCTAAGTTGGGGGTTCATGCACATAGTGATGCTTCTTGTTGCATAAATAATCCTTGGGCACATAAAACCCATATTTGGTTTGTCAAAAAAGGACAATTTGCCATATCAATGTGGGAGGCGGGTGTGATAAAAAAACAAAATATTCAAAATAAGGTGGACGGTGGGACTGAGATGACACTAGATCCAATGGTAGGTAATAAATGTATGGACCTGTCTTATCCTCTCTCTCATCTTGGTTCAACCAAGCACCGGCTAAGACCGGATTCAGGTCCGTGAAATAAACACAATCATACAGTATTTGACTTTATATTTGTACTAATTAAGCATATACTTTGACAAACATTTCTTGAATTGTTATAAAATTAATGACCATAAAACAGATAAAAGAAATTAAGACAAAATAAATAGAGAATAATTATTCAGGAATTGACAGATATTTATCATATTAATTCTTCTAGAATTAAGACGGCTAAATCTTCTAGATCACCGAATACTTTTATTAATAATATAGAATAAAAAATATAACATGAACTTTGAAGAATTGCCTATACTATTTCTTCCTTCTATTTTCTCTCTATTATTTCTTTTCATCCATTTCTAAACTCCTACACTCCTCTATTTATAAGATTTCGGCCTTGGCCATTTACCGCGAGACAACCGCCCTCATGATTGAGGAGGTGGCTGCTTTGAAAAATTTTAGACTAAGAATGCTATGAGGTCATCCACTACGCCAGCATACATAAGACTCCACCTTTGATGACAGTTTTTCAGGTATGTTTAAACTGCCTCATTAAAACCTTGCTAGGAAAATTTAGTGGGAAAAAATCTTAGCGAAGGAAAAAGAGTATAGTAATCTTGTGTAACATAACTGAGTATGAGCGCGTTAAAATTGTCTCATTAAAACCTTGCCAAGGAAAAGCCTGTGGGAAAAACCGTTGGCGAAGGAAAAAGAGTATAGTACACGAATCCCCCTTATTCAAACTTCTGGTATAAAGTTGATAGCTTCTATTACTTAGATGAAATATCTTTGACACGGCACATGGCAATGTCATGCACTAGTTTTTCAAATATTGCAGTTGGTAGTGTTTTAGTAAACAAGTCTACCAAATTGTCACTTGAATGTATTTGCTAGACATCAATATCACCGCTTTTCTGGAGCTCATGTGTATTGAAGAACTTTGGAGAAATATGTTTCGTTCCGTCACCTTTGATGTAGCCTCCCTTAATCTGTGTAATACAAGCGGTATTATTCTTGTATAATATTGTCGAGGTATCTTTGACTATATATAATCCGCAACTTTCTTGAATATATTGAATCATGAATCATAGTCAGATGCACTCTCACCTTGCTTCATGAATTACAATTAGTTCAGAATAATTTGAAAAAGTTACAGTTAATGTCTGCATCACTGATCGCCAGGATATAGCAGTGTTACCATAAGTAAACACATATCCAGTTTGTGACCTAGCTTTATGAAGATCAGGGAACATTTATCTAGCATGATACAAAGCAAAGTTACCTAAACTGATAAAAGAAAATGGTTGAAATACATGCAAGGGCTTAAGTGAAAGATGAATTAAGGAGGATCAAAAGAAGAAATTGAAGATCGACGGGATTCAAATCAAAATTAGTGGTTGATTGGGGCTGGGGCTGGGGCTAGGGCATAGAATGATAAAACCTCAAGGGATGCCCACACAAAGTAAGATTTGCAACCTAACCCTCACAGTTGTCAAGACTAGACCTCACCCTCTTGCCTATAAATTGGAGGCCTTGCCAAGGCTTTTGCCCCAACCATTCGTTAGAAATTCAGCATAGAAGATAAAACGGAGCTGGAGGAAGAAAGAGAGGGAAGCGCTGGTGGAAATTCTGCCAGAGGGAGAGGGTCGCTAGAGGAAAAAGAAGGAAGAAAGGGAAGGAGAAAAGCTTCGAGTGAAGGACAAACCAAGGCCAAGGCTACATAATTCATGTATGAACTCCACCAACTCTGTTTTAGTATAAAAAAAATCATGCATAAATATATGATCAAAGGTTGGAATGACTTGGAATGGAATCATGGTTGGAAACCATGAATTTTGGTGAGGTTCCAATTTTAAAGAAAACTTTGGACAAACAGAGACCAGAGCATGCCCACAATTTTGGGAGTTTAGGATGATTTTAGAGCATGAATAGAGGTGTTCTAAGTGGCCAATGCATTCCCAGAATGACAGAAATTGAAATGGGATGAGCTTTTTTTTTGAAAAAATTGGCTTACTGGATTCTCACACATGGAATCATACTTTTTAATACCTTTTTAATTCCGTGAAAGAGATTGAATAGGTAGTTTTTGGGTTAATTTAGATGTTTTGAGGGTTTGTATGGGCAAGGGCAATGACAAAAGAGTTGAGAAAAACATTGTTGGAGGCCCTTAGGTAAGAGCAGATCTCATCAGGGACTTTCAGGGTCGATTTGGAGACCCAAATGAAGTCTGATAGGGGATTTGAGACCATGGTTGGATAGAGCTCGAAAAATGCTTCAGTTTAGGCACAAATTTCATCCAAAAATGGGTAAGAAATGAAAAAGAAAATTGAGTTTGAAGTTAGAGGTGCAAAATCGGGCGAATTGGATGTAGGGGATGATGACAGTGCTTTGTGGCCAAGCCCACGCTCACTAGGTGGCGCGTGGGGGTGCGTGCTAGGGGGGTTAGGCTCTCTAATTGGTTGTCGTGTGTCCCTCACTTGCGATATTGTGCTTCTACGCCCTGTATGGTTGAGTCCAACCATTGTAGTTATCTTTCCTATATTTTTTTTTACAAATAGCCATAAAATCTTATTTCCTGAATTTGAAAAATTCTCCAAAATTTATTTTAGCCTATTTTAAATATTTTAAACACTATGGTGAGAGTTGGAAAAGAATAATTTTTTTTTGCTATTTATTCTACTTTGCGTTAAATGTAGCCAAAAATTACCTGTTTTACAAAAAAAAAAAAATTGTATTTTTATGAAATGGAGACGAAATCTATTTTTCAAAAATTGTTTTGAACCTAAAAATGGTTAATTTAAGGTATTCAACCAAACAAGACTAGACTCTGTGAATAGAATGGTGGGATCTACGAGAGGTCAAATAAATAATTTTGCGAGCACGTGTATGGATTAGATAAGGACCCAAGGTTGATAAATCCATAATTATGTTTTGACAGAAGTTGCAGTGACGAACGATCTAATTGGACAACATATCAGGTGGGGGTAGGTAGGCGTACCAATCATGCTCCTTCAATTCAAATATTGTTTTCATGAATATTATTTTCTACTGTGGAGTTAAACTGTTTAATTTGCAAAGCATGATTTATGGTTTTGAAAATATTATTTCAAAATAGTGATGAGATCGCTGAAATTATTAAATGAATTGTTTTGCAGGTTGAATGTGAAGTGATTGGGCTTGAAAGGGTGTTGCCGTCACTTGTGGGCTCGAAAGGTCTAATGCCATTTAAAAGTGGTTGAGCTCGAAAAAGGAGATGCCATCACTTGAGATTGGGTGAAGTGATTGGACTCGAAAGGAGTGATTCCATCACTGAAAGTTTATTGGCTCAAAAGGTGATGCCAAATATATTATATTAATTTGGCTTTATGCGAGGAATTTGATTTCAAAAGATAAATATTATTTTGCTGGCTATATTATCGGAATATAGGCAAATGAGAATTTTATCAAATTTGTGATTTAATTGCTGCTGTCTCATTTCGTAATTTTTTTTTTTACAAATGAAAATTTTTGTGCTGTTATATTTTGCTATTCAGCTTCATAGCTTACCCCGTATCACGGAAAAACATTTCAAATAGACAATTTGCAAATTCTATGGATATGACTGCAGTACCACAAATTTCAAAGACATATTTATTAGATAGATGTAAGTTATCCAGAAACAATGGACATATACTTTGAAGAGGGATTAAATGAAATGTTGCCTTTTATTTAGAGCTGTTTGATGCATTGTACGTTAGTCATCTTTCTGTTGTTATCACTACCTCATATCTCAAGTTGTCGAAGAAACAGAAATCCGAGTCGTATCAGTGTGCCAGTAGAGGAAAGAGGAGAATGGAGAGAAGGAAAGGAAGAAAATAAGAAAAAAGAAAACAGTCTATACGCTATGTTAAATGGACTCCTCTAAAATGAATTAAATACTCTTGTCGGACACTCGACATTTGCGTAAGTGTATGAGTATAGATGTATGCACAACATGTATTGTTGGACATTCACCTAACAAAAATGTTTAGTAATTCGAGTTTATCATATAAATATGCATAAAACTCCCATATTTTTGTTTGGTCGGCAGTTTTAAACTTTATCCTTACTATTGATGACTTGGGGAAGCAAGGCAAGATGCTTCTGAATTGGTGCATTATGTACCGTCATGCAGAAGAATCCGTCGAAGATCTCCTTATACATTGCAATGTGGCATGGCAATTATGGAGTTTGGTGCTATCCACCTTTGGGATCCACTGGGTGATGTCTCTCTCAGTGGCCTTTTTGTTTGATTCCTGGCCTAAGGGACATGGTGATAGTTTTGTTAAGAAGGCATGGAAGGTCGTTCCTTTAGTATTATGTGGTGCATTTGGAAGGAATGTAATCGGAGGACTTTTGAGAAAGGTGTCATACCTGTTCATAGACTTAAAGCTTGTTTGCTACATACGCTACACTTTTGGTTGAAAGAAAACTTTTGTGAGTCTTCTTTAATTGTACTAGACTTTATGGGAGACCTAAATTTGGGGGAGGGTTGTAATGCTCTCTTATTTACTCTCTTTGTACAGTGGTGGCACCCCTCTTGGCGTCCTTTTTGTGATTAATATACTTTTATTTACCTATTCAAAAAAGAACCTTGTAAACATTATTTTATTCTAAAAAATAAAAAAATTATATTAAGAAATATAAATATTTTGTTATGTTTTCATGTTTGTGGATATGAGAATTAGACAAATCCGACACTTAGGCATATATCTGCTCTTGACATTGAACTCGAGTTCATGTAACATAGCTTATACTCAAGTCCATCTAACCTTGTAAACTGGACGATGTTCAAGTGCATGAATTGTTGTATGATTATTTCTTGATGATTTGTATAGTGGGGTTGGTGTTCAGTTTGAGTCTTTAGGCTTTGACGTACCTTCTCTATTTATATTAATGTAATGTTGGCTTTTTGTTTTTCCCTGCTTTGTCTCACCTGTTTTACATTTTTTGTTCTTTTTCAATAGAGATTGGTTCTTAGTTCTAAAATAAACTCACATCTTTACCTTAATATGCTTGCATTCAGGTCAAATTGTGTGTCGTTTACACTTTTTCAGACCCATATTTGTGTTTCTATTATAGTTTTTTGTTATCGTCAGTTTGTTTTGTGAGCGTGCTTTGGTTTAAGACTCTTTATGGAGTATTCTTTGCTATTTGTATGCACACAATCAATGAAATATGTGATTGAGTTGATGTAACTGTGATTTAAATGAAAGACTACATTCTTCGAAAAAATATGCTTGAGAATCCTATTTTGTTAGCGTTTGTACACCGGTTTCTGGATATTAATGTTATCCGATAAGTTGTGTATTGGATTCCTTGCAGCCTGCAGACATATACCTGATAGACGAACCAAGTGCATATCTTGACTCTGAGCAGCGTATTGTTGCCTCAAAAGTTATCAAGAGATCCATCCTTCATGCAAAGAAGACTGCATTTGTGGTAAAGCATGATTTTATAATGGCTACTTATCTGGCAGATAGGGTCATTGTATATGAGAGGAAGGCATCAGTGGATTATATTGCAAATGCACCTCAGTCATTGTTGACTGGGATGAATCTTTTCTTATCTGTAAGCCTCGCTAACGTTTTTTTTAATGTTTTTATCTTTCAAATTTGACCCAATCTAGAGGAAGAAAAGATATATTAGTAAATTAGATCCTTTCTTTTTTGAATTTTGCATTATGAGCTGGAGAAAATTTCCCCTGCTCATTGTTGGGTGACAGATTTTATGCTTGTTTCTTTTGATATCTTATTATTACTAATCCTCTCATGTATGCATTCTCTTGCATTTTATGTAGCATCTGGACATCACATTTAGGCGGGACCCTACAAATTATCGCCCAAGAATCAACAAATTTGAGTCTACCAAGGACAAGGAGTAAAAATCTGCTGGGTCCTATTATTACCTGGATGATTGACTTTATTATGAACAGATAGCGCGAACACACACGCACTCTCTCTCTCTCTCTCTCTTTCTCTCTCTCGTACCACCTTTTGTCCTTTGCAGCTGGGTTATCAAAAGATGAAGGGCACCAATATCGGCTATTTACAGGAGCTTTGCCATACGATTTTGACATTTTGATCAGCAAGAGGCCATTTTTTGCATACTGGTCATGTTCAGTGCAAAGCAGACGAGTAAATTTGGAGTAATTTATTAATTTTTCTTCAGTATATTTCTTCTGTAGTATGCTTAATGGTCACTTGTTTTGGCCATGTTGGGCTAGTGAGAGGCTTGTTTATGTACTTGTCTTTTTGATTATCAAGTGGTTTATATCATTAGACATTATGTGAAAATTGGGAGCCAGATACCAGAATGAATGTCAAACTAATTTGTTTTGAACATGCATGCATGGGGTTTCTAATGTAGTAAATTAATAACTAGAAAACGTGGGTAAAATGGGAATTGTGGAAGTTTAAATTATAATTTGTGGTTGAAAAGAATGTTCTGTTTTCTTTGTATTTTTTATGCTCTGATAATTGAAAGACAGCACAAAGATGTGTGAAGGTTAAGGTTGAGTTGGGGAGCTGCTGTTGCTGCAAGGATGAACTCAGTCGCAATTGTGTTGATGGCAATTAGTTACTTTTTTGATTAGTTGAGGGTGAGCCCGTGGTGGTTTAGGGTCCTTGCGGTCTGCTCACCCATCATGTCTAGGGTTTGATCTCCTGGCACCTACCTCTACTAACACTATTACAATCTCTCTTGAAGGGACTAGAAAGTAAAAACCCAAAAAAACAAAGGAAATCATGGCGTTTGCTACAGATGGGTATCTTAGTTACCACAAAATGCGACCCAAAAGTAAGTTTCCCGTTTCATTTTAACTGGTAGATCGTTAGTAAATTCGTTTCAGCCATTGATTGGTTTTTAAAATAATTACTTTTCCATCGCATTTTGTTGCAACTATTATCACATTAGGTAATAATTGTGATCACATGATGTATTAAGTAATAACATTGAAGTTGTAACTTTTCACTCGGTATTTTTCACTTTGTTTTTTTGTGTTTTTGTTTGGAGCACCTTGAATCTAGCTAGCAATGATTTTGCAAAGAATCTCATTTAATGGGGTTGCGGTTTTGCAAGCTGCTAGTCTCCAAAATCACCAATTCACTGTTGGGTATCCAAGAATCTTTACCGATGTATTTATGGTTTTCTATAGAGAGAGTGAGAGATTCTCTACTATATAGTTTGAAGAGGGTTGGTGCTATCGCAGCAGAGGATGCTTTTCATCCTCGTGGAATAGACAGACATCATTCCCAAGAATCAGAAAGCGAAAGCGGATCAATGTTGTTGTTGCTGCTGCTGCTACAAGGTTATAAACCAACTAGTGCTATCCATCTCTGCCCAAAGAAGCTTCAATACTGGCGATGACGGACTTCATTCGTAATCTCTCTTCACATTTAAACTTCACATGTGCATTCAAACTCAAATTGACCTTCCCAACTCTAGTCCAATCAATTGGTTGCTTCTCGGGTCTGTCAGGCTCACTCGAAGTTAAATAACCAAAATGCCCCTAAGACATCATAAGCTCAATTTCATTTGGCATGCTCTTCGAGAAGGTACCTAAGTTCTTAGCGTGATAAGTCCACCATTTCTAGGATTTTTTCAGACAATCCGGCATGCCTAGAGTGCCATTCGAACCAAATTCGAACTCATTGCGACGATTTTCGAGCAAAATGACCATTTTACCCTCGGGTGCCTGATTGCTCTCGTCAACTACACTGGCTCTGGGTATCAAATCGGTAAGTCCCCGGGGTACTGCCACGAGTGTCCCTGATCTCCAAATCTCATTCTAGTCAATTCCAGGCTTATTTTGAGGTCTCCCAGTTTAAATGATCATTTTGCCCTTAGTGAGCTGATCGTCCTTTTCAACCACTTCGGTTCTGGGTATCAAATCGGTTATCTTCCAGAACACTCTTAATAGTGTTTCCAACCTCTGAATGTTATCCCAGACCATCCCGGGCCAATTCCGATATGTTTTGGTCTAAATGACCATTTTACCTCTAGTGGACAGGTCACATTTTTTAACCATTTTGGCTTTGGGTATCAAACCGACAACCCCTAAGGCACTCCTGGGTGTCTTTATCTCTTTTCCAGTTGGGCCCCATAGCCCGCCAACTTTCTAGATCAAACTAGAGCCAATCACAGTGGAGCCAGGCCAAAAAATGGCTTGAAGCCACTAGGAATGGCGCCCAGATCTTCGCCTTGCGGCCCAAGCCTAATCAAATCTTTGGAATCATTACCATACCAAGGTGGCACCACTCCTAGTGGCGCCTGGCCAGAATTTTGCACTGTGCCACTGCTAGCCAATTTGGTGCCGCTACCTCCTCAAAGTTTTGCCTATAAATATAGGCAACCCCCCAACGTATTCCAGGTCTGAAAACTCACAAAGAAACGCTATCTCTGTCAAAACAGCCCCCAAAATCATCCAACCTAATTCTCTCAAGGCTCTCTCAAGCCCTAGCCCCCTTTAGCTCTAAACACTAAAACCTTAGCTTTCTCACTCTATTGAAGCTCAATTCCAGCCCTTGAAAGCTCTTAAAGACCATTGCAAGGTTCGAACAAGTCCTCTATTGAAGCATTCAAGCTAACAAGAAGACAATGTAGGGTTCTATCTACTTTTTTGTAATCCCTCACTCTCTCTTCTCCCTCCTAGTCCATTTGGACTATTCTATCTTTTAATTCCCATCTTCTATCCCTTATTCTTGCATGCTTGAAATATGAGGACTTTAGATCCATGCCTAGGGAAAGCTTTCGGGAGATCACCGTGACAGGGGTCTTCCTTTAGCCTAACCAATTATGGTATGTTCTTAGGCCTCTTGCAATGTGGTGAAACCTTCAACCTTATATGTTTATGTCTCCATTACATTATAACTGTCATGCTCATGCATTGTTCATCACCATCATGTTTTCAAAGCTGCCTTCAAAAGCGTTTTCCAAAACTATACCCCAAAGTTGCTTTCAAAGCTATTTTTAAACTTGTTTTTTCACGAAATCACAAGCTTAAGGCAATTCTAGCTTTTTCATGGTTAGGGTTTTCCTAGGAATGTGACACATTCAAATTGGCCACTAAGGTCCATATTAGGGTTTCAAGCACTAACATGTTTTTAAAATCACAACCATAAAGAGGATTTTCCAAATTAGGGTTTTAGGGTCGCTTAGGAAAGTGACATATTCAAAGAGTCCTTCAAAGGCCACATTAGGGTTTTAAGTCTTAAAACCTTTCATTTAAACTTTAGTTTCCAAACTCTTTTCAATTCCATTTTCAAAAGGCTCTTTTCCAAAATTGGTCATAGAGTTGCTTTTTTTGAAACTTAGGCTGAAACCCTAGATTTCCATGCCTTAGGAGGCCCTCCTTAAGTCCCCTAATCTCCATTTTGCATTCTTGCCACTTTCTACCTTCATTGCATCAAAATGATTTTCCAAATCCTTGTGACATCACATTTCAAAGTGCATAACTCTCTTGAGTGGTTTTCAAAAGCGTCGCATGAAATCATAAGATCTTTAAAATCAAATCTTTCCTTTTTTAAACCAAATCTTTCCTTCTTAAAACCAAATCTTCTATTTTTTGGAATAAAATCCAATCTCTCTATTTTTGAAAATAAAATCCAATATTCTATTTTTGAAAACAATATCAAATCAATCTATTTTTGAAAATAATTCAAATCTTTCCAAAGGTCAAACCTTTCCTTTCTCAAGAAGATTTCATTTCTCAAAACTTTCCTAAAACAAAACTTTCCTAAAATGAAACTTTCCTTTTTTTAAAACTTTCCTTTTTTAACTAAAAATCATATTTTTTTCATATTGTATTAAATCAAATCTTTTCTATCTCAAGGCATTCTTCCTAAACCCTAGGTTACTTGCATCACAATTCACTTTCAACCTTAGGTTGCCTAAACCCTAGTTGGTCAACCTTTGGTCAATCTAGCCTTAGGTCAACCCAACCTTAGGTTGATGCAACTTTAGTTGGTTAACCTAACCCTAGTTGTTCAACTTTAGGCGGTCCAACCCTAGGTCAACCTATCCTTAATTGGTCCAACCCTAGGTTAACCTAACCCTTAGTTACCTTAACCCTAATTCGCCCAACCTAGGTTAGGAGGCTTCAAAATGGTAACTCTGGGACCCTTTTCCAAACTCCAATTCCTTAAGCATTTCTAGGTTTGCTATCATACTAAAATTTCTAGAGTTTTAAATAGGGGTTTTCTTTAGGGTTCCTCTGTTAATCTTTTATTTTTTTATAAATGAAAATTGAGGGGGGTGCAGCTTGTTACTCTCATTCAAGGTGTATAATTTTTAACCAAGAATTATATCTCCACCGTGTTACTGATAATTTATGAGTACATGTCCAACCAAAGCAACGTATCTCTCAACGTGCAAACCATTGCAACCGATAGTTGGCCTTTGATTTGGACACCTCCAAATTGTGATTACTGCCTATACCTATGTGGTTTTATTCTACTATTGTATTACCGATATTGTTTACCTAGGGTTGTATGGTGTGAGATTACTTATGTCTATGTTTATTGGCAAATACTATACTAGTATGATTTATGCATCCATCACGCAAGCCATGAAGAACTTATGTCTCATGTAATTCGACATTCTTATAATATATATATATGCATATATATATTTATATATATATATATATAATTTTATACATTTTTATTATCGTAATGGCATGCCACATTCTTATAATTATTGTATATTATACAAGAATTGATAATTTATTATTATTGGTAATACTTATAGTTTCAATAATAAATTATCAATAATATAATAAGAAATTACAATCCTGATGGCTTTCAGAATTTTTTTTTTTTTTTTAAACCTTGAAAAGACTTATTCAAGGCATGTTGACTTCAAGAACATCTTCAACTCTTCAAGATGAAATTAATTCAATTTTGATTACATTTAGAGTTCTTCAATCAATATCACTTTTTCAATTGATCTAAGTCTTCTTCAAAATCTTCAAGAGAGCTTCTAAGACTTGAAATCTCTTCTCTTCAACTAATCTTTTATATTTCTTTGAACTTCTTCAATTTCTTTAAGATGGAGTCCTTTCCATTTGATTTGTTCTAGGATTCTTCAATCAATATAACTTCTTCCATCTATTCAAGACTTCAATATAATCTTCAATGAAGCTTCCAAGTCTTGTGATTTCTTCCACACTTTCAAGACATCTTCAAATCTTCCAAGAAAACTTCTATGTCTTTGAGTGGGTCTCTTCTTCTTCCATTCTTGTAAGACATATTCAAATCTTTAAGGTGAGCTTCCATATCCTGTAAGAGTCATCTAAATGAGGTTGTAACTATAAGACTACTGAATGTGTCAACTCATCATACTCATTGTCTCCACTCTTTGTTGACAATCTTTGCATCACACGAGTTCTTCAATATGAAGCTTTAAGTCATAAACCTATTGAAACAGAAACTTGCTCATCTTTCTTATGCAATTGATGCTTTAGTGGATTGATATAGCTATGAGGATCGAGGGTCTTCATAGTGAATAAGTTCTTGAATTCTCGTAGGATCTTTAGTCACTTTGAAACAGAGTTAATACAATATGTTCCTCTATCAATCTTCAAGTTTTTCTATCAATCTTCATGTTTCCAAAACAAATCACCATGATAGAATTTCAGAGCTTGCATCATTCTTTTCAATTCTTGTTAAACTTCTTGAGCATATTCAATCTCTTTGAAAATAAGACTACTTAAATAATCTTTTTGTTAGATACTCAACCGATCAACTCAATTATTTTCTTGTTATCAAATGATTATAATCTAATCTACACACTTAATTGAAATCATTAGATAACAACTATATGGTTTTGTTATCATCAAAATCAACATGGGGATCAACTTTGAGTTAACACTTTCTTCTAATGAAAAAGAAAGATGCATTACCAGTATAAGATTTTAAGAGCAAATTAAATGCCACATCTATATAAGACCTTATTTTAATCAATAAATAAATTATAAGTCTTATATGTTTTTAAAACTTTATATGCCATAATCAAAGTCCTATATAGATTTTATAAATTTTTATAAAAAAAAAAAGTTCAAGTTAATATTAGAAAAAATACCCTACAAGAAGTAATATTGAAAATAACAACATTAGTTAACTTATATTAAAAAGGCAACGGTTTAACTTAAGAAAATCAATTGTGCCAAAGTTTTGAGATTCTATATACTATAAAAAAAAATCAACACACGTGTGGGGAATTTAGAAGCAAAAAAAAAAAAAAAGATTTAAAAATGAACACACACTAAGTAATTTCAAAAGTAAAAAAAATGAAAAGCTATTTATGTCATTTCATGCATATTAGGAGTTAATTTAGGTAATGAACTTATTTTTTATTTATATTTTTTTGCATACATTACATATATTTTGTCAAAAGATTTAATATTTGAGAGAAAATATAACCCACCTCAAATCTCAAAGGAGCGAATGACTTTTCTAAAACTTTCAGGAGTGGATTGTATTAGTCAAAAACCTAAAAGTAGGTGAATGTAATTTGCCCAAAAAAAAATCCTAGTACACAGTCACAGTTACTAAACGCGTTTGCACTACGCCACACACGTTCTTGAGCGGTGGAGTTGCTCGTTCTGCGAAATCGAGCCCATCTCGTTCCCGGCATACAACATATCTCTCTTCAAGTTTTTGAAATCTCTTTTAGGGTGCTTTCTTCTTCAGTTTCTCTCTCTATATATTTCCAAAACATATCCCAGTATACATATCACCCCACCGACAGATCTGGCCATCTCTCTCCATTCCTTGCGTTCCTTTAGCGATCTCACCCCATCGATATATCTGGCCATCTCTCTCTAGTGCTTCATCGATCTCAACCAACGTCGCTGGTTGGTGAGTACATCTCGTCGATCGCTAGTTTGCTGTTGCGTGGAGCTGATGAAGGTCTGAAGCTGTCGTCGTTTGAAGTTTGATGTTGCTGGTTTTGTTATTGCGCCGGTTGCCGATTATGTGAAGATCTCTTCCAATTTTGTTTGTCCCCTCTTCTCTTACCCTAGTTTGAACTGTTTAAGCAATGAAATTACTTATATAAGCATTTCTATGGTTTGCTATCTTATGAAAATTCCTAGGGTTTTAAATGGGGGTTTTGTTTAGGGTTCCTTTGTTGATCTTCTTTTTTTTTGAGAAATAAGTATGAGTATATTTAAATTCTTAATTTATGGTTGGGACTTTCATTGCAATTAGGGGTTTTCGAGTTCTTCTCCAGAACTACATTCATTTGAACTGTTTAAGCAATGAAATTACTTATATAAGCATTTTTAGGGTTTGCTATCATACTAAAATTTCTATGGTTTTAAATAGGGGTTTTCTTTAGGGTTCCACTGTTGATCTTTTATTTTTTATAGATGAAAATTGAGGGGGGTGCAGCTTGTTGCTCTCATTCAAGGTGTATAATTTTTAACCAAGAATTATATCTCCACCGTGTTACTGATAATTTATGAGTACATGCCCAACCGAAGCAACGTATCTCTCAACGTGCAAATCATTGCAACCGATAGTTGGCCTTTGGTTTGGACACCTCCAAATTGCGATTGCTGCCTATACCCATGTGGTTTTATTCTACTATTGTATTACCGATATTGTTTACCTAGGGTTGTATGGTGTGAGATTACTTATGTCTATGTTTATTGGCAAATTCTATACTAGTATGATTTATGCATCCATCATGTAAACCATGAAGAAGTTATGTCTCATGTAATTCGACGTTCTTATTATGTATATATATAATTTATTATACATTTTTATTATAGTAATGGCATGCGACATTCTTATAATTATTGTATATTATACAAGAATTGATAATTTATTGTTATTGGTAATACTTCTAGTTTGAATAATAAATTATCAATAATATAATAAGAAATTACAATCTTGATGGGTTTCAGAATTTTTTTTTTTGTTGCTTACCACACAACACGGACAAGTTACAATAACTTGTGGGTACTATGGTAATTTACACAGAAAAAAGGCAAAAAAAATTTCAACCAGTACCAAACACCTCATCTTAGCTTTTACAGAAATAAGCTAGCTATTTTTACAAGTTACCAAACACTTTATTGAAGCTTTTTTTAAACTGGCTTTTTCTTTATGTTTATTTTAAGTAGATTTTTTGTGGAAAAATGCTATACCAAAATAGCCCTTAGTTAGAAACTTGAAGGGAAGTGAATGTAATTTGTCCAAAAAAAATCCTAGTACACAGCCACAATTACTAAACGCGTTTGCACTACGCCACATGTATTTTTGAGTGACGGAGTTGCTAGTTTTGCGAAACCGAACCCCTCTCGTTCCCAACACGCGACATCTCTCTTTAAGCTTTTAACATTTTTTAGACTATGTTTGGTATAAAGGAATGAAATAAAATGAACATTTCAACTTGTATCCTCGTTCCTTTATTTGATAGTAATATTTAAAATTAAAATAATTATTTTTAAGAATATCCATTCAAACATTTTGTTAGAACGATAATTTCCCGCTAAAAAGTGAGAATAGTCAGTCTCATAGTAAACTAAGCATGTAATAGCAAATCATTCACTTTTTTTAAGCCCTAACATTTGTTTTCATCCATAGGACCACAACCGACTGCTAATCAATGTTTTAAAATCCAAATTGAACTGGCCCATTAAACCGGTTGAACCGGGATCCAGGCCTCTAAACGGTCCGGATTAATTCTTAAAACCGTTTAAAAAAAATCGCTTTACTTTGCAAAAACCGTTCGACCCAGCGGTTCAACCGATGAACCGGATGACCCGGGCACGGGTTAGTATCACCGGCCGGGTTTCAACTAGTATAAAAATCCCTTTTCGTTAGGGTTTGCAAATTGCAATTACAGACGCTTTGCCGCAAGAGTCAGGCGACTCAAGCCCTCAGCCCTCAGCCTCACGATTCTGAAGAGTCGCTGCATCGTTAATCTTCATCAGTCCAAATCCAGCCCTCCGATCTCGACTTCGGCACCGGTAACCAGCAGGTTAGTCATCTCTTTCTTGCCCTCTCTCTCTCTCTCTCTCTCTCTCTGTGCAACAGTTTTGAATCTGTTTGTCTCTTTCTTTCTTGTTATTTTTTTTCTTCCAATTATCATATTCATGTCAACTTGAAGGTTGAATCCCTGTCCCTGAATCCCTTTTAATCTGCTTTCCTTCCTTCTTTCTTTGTTTTTTTTTTCTTTTCTACATTCACGTTCAACTTTTCAACAGTTCAAGTCAACCCCTTCCTTTTAATATATTCCTATGTATTTTATTCTCCATAGTTCCATAAACATAATCTGTGAAGTTTGAAATTTTAATTTTTACAGCTTCTTAAGAAAAATTGTCTATACTTTTGGCCTTTTCTGGCGATGTCATGAAAAATGAAGATGGGAAAATGCCATTGAAGGTTTGGGTTTGTCTGTATGATTATATAGAACTGATAACAATTCACAATGCAAATGTAGAGATGGGTAATCTGGAATTCTGGATTCTGGATTCTGGACTGACTTAGTAAAAAAAAATCTACCTAATGTAATTACCCTATTCTGATATGCCTAAATCTTTTCATTTTCATTTTTTTTCATCCAAGTGAAATTTTTAGATTGACAATGGAGCTGTAAACAGACCAAAAAACTGTTTAGGCATGGTATGAATGCTCAAAATTTTCAGCTAATTGATGGATCTTGGCAGAGAAATCATAAACCTTGAAAGATTTCTAAAGTTGATCATATGATAGTGAATAAATTGCAAGTTTAGTGCATGTGTGATTGTTTGATTGAGCCTTATATTCTGATTCTTCTTATTGATTAGGCAAATATGATAGTAATTTGCTGAGATACCATGATTAGAAAATACTACTTTCAGTGATCATATATTCATAATGTATTTATATAAAAAAAAAACATAAGAAATTATGAAAGAATAATTCTGCTAGGTGCTTATATTAGTGGAAAATTTTGGTTAGCCTTATTCTTTCCCTTTGTTTTTTTTCCCACTGTTTTTTCCTGAAACCAGAGACATGGATGGAATCATGGAAGCTTCCCTCTGTTTTTTTCCCTTGTGTGTGCTTGCCAGTTTTCTAGTTAAAAGGGTTAGGAATTCTTTTCTTATAATGGTCAGATGTGGTGATGAGGTTCTATCAGACAAAGCATATGAATTGCTTTTAGGATGATTTTTTTATTTTCGTGATTCTTGTTCTAATTTTTTATTTAATCTACGCTTAGCTTGGAGGTGACTTATGCTTGGACAAAGTGTTATTCATCAAATTTGGGATGATATCTTCAAGAAGCAATGTATGTTTTCAATAGAATACCTTCATAATTTTAGAGTTTCATAAATTCTATTATTTGCTTGGAAGTGTTATATGTCCTTCTATGATTCTTTTAACTATATAATCTAAGTTATATTGTTAAATTGTGTTTTTATGAATTCATGATATTCTATTATTTCATAAATTAAGTAAACCATTAGAAGAAATATTCAAAAAATATTTCACACTTTTTAGGCAGTTGTTTGTAATTTTATTACTTATTTATATATATTTGTATATATTTATATCATATTTATGACGTCACGGTTCGATAACGGTTGAACCGGTAACCCGTGACCCGGTCCTTTTTCCGGTTTGTTTAACGGTCCGGGTTTCAAAATATTGCTGGTAATCTCTCTCTGTTTTCATCCCTAGCTGACTGGTAAGCTCTCTCTCGCTCTCTCTCTCTCTCTCTCTTTCTGTGTTTTCATCCCTAGCCGATTGGTAAGCTCTCTCTCTCTCTCTCTCTCTCTCTCTCTCTCTCGTTGTGTTTTCATCCCTAGCCGACTGGTAAGCGCTCTCTCTCTCTTCCCTCTCTCATTGTCTCTCTCTCTCTCTCTCCGATCTAGATCGGTTTCTTGATGCCCCTATGTTTTCTCTTTTCGTGCTTCGTTTGTATGCCTTGGGTTATTTGTGTTTTGACATTGATTGATTCATTTTTTTTACACCATTTTCTTTGTTTAGAATAACAAAGAACTGATTTGAAAATTTCTACTTGATTTCTTTCTATGTTGCTATGTTTTTTTTATCAATAGCCAAAAGGTTATTTTATTGTTGGCCTGTTAAAGTTTCTGATTGCGCTTAATATGCTTCTTGTGTTTCTTGCGATGCTTCTTTGCGGCTAATGATCATTGGTTGTTACTGGTACTCTGTTATGTGTATTTTTGAAGCTGCCCTTTTCTTGATGTTCATGAAATGTTCTCAATTTTCTCTTAAGATTTTGCTATATAGATAGCTAATTAGCAATTCAGTGAGCTTTTATGACGCCAATTATTTTTATTAATTCCAACCTGGTATTTGTTTGCATGTGAATATTCATGTAGTTTAACTTATTCAAAAGAATTGTATTATGTCATCTGTTTATTGGGTAGGCTACATTTGTTTTTCTAGGCAATTTATGTCTTGTTGCAACTGCACATGAATTATCTGCCTGGAATATGGTGGTTATATGTTATAATAGATGGTCTCTTAACCAGTGGCCCTATCCCCTTTTTTATTATTTAGACATTTGGAACAAAATGAGTTTATTTGTTAAACATGCCCTGTTTTTGAGGCTTTATATGGCAGTCACATGATACTCTTTATTCATCCATCTCAGTAATTTCTGCTTCATTGAGATCCTATATATCTTCAAATGCCATTCAACCATCTTGTTTGATGTTTTTGTTGTCAAATTTTAGAATTCTTTTGTATATCTTTTTTTTTTGTTAATTATGCATGTTGTGAACCGTGAAGTAAATTATTTTGAAAATAAACATTTTCAGTCATTATTTTCATGTCATTAAGCAAATTGTGGACTTGCTTTCAATTTAATGGCTGTGATTATGTATTGAGGAATGCTAGATCAAGTCAGTTTAATGGCTGTTAAATAATTAGAAAAGGACACAATATTGAGGAATGCTAGATCAAGTCATTGGATAAGGTTTAAGAAACTGGTTGTTCTCTTGTCTAAACATCCAATTGGGTTGTTGGCTTTGACACATCTTGGGTATTGCTTTCTTCTTCAGTTTCTCTCTATATCTATCTGTTTATATGTATATATATATACACGTGTGAATTCTGATTATCTGATCACCTGCACTTTTGCTTTGAAACTGATTTCGGCATGTGTTGTTTGTTTGTTTTAAGCAAAAAGGGGCTTAGGCTTTGTTAATCTGCGATTCGTTCTTGACTGGTGTTCATTCGTCTCTCTATATATACATACATAATAGAGGCAGAGATAGATGGCTGATCGATTGACGCGTATAGCCATCGTCAGCTCCGACAGGTGCAAGCCTAAAAAGTGCCGACAGGAATGCAAAAAGAGCTGCCCTGTTGTCAAAACTGGTATTCCAAAGAAAAGAAGTTTGATTCTTTTTAGTGTCTTTGTGGTTAACGTTGTTAATTCCTCTACAAATTGCTACTTTTTATGGTTTTCTCTCACACCATCCATTCATTTTGATGGTTTAGCTGTATTTATTCCTGCCAACGGATCCTTTATGGGTTGAATTTTTGGTATCAATTAAGTGTGTAATTGGTTAATATCCTTGACTTAATATAAACTAGAGGGTGGGCATATGTGATGCGTGTTCAATTTTCAATTACTGTTGCTGGCGGTGATAATGGTCGTCTTGAATCTTCGAAGTTGAGGATTTTATCCATGTCAGATGATGCAGTTTGAAATTTATGAATAACTGAAGCAGTTGTGAGGATAACTACCGGAGTAGTTATGTTATTTTGTCTTACTTATTTGCCCTTACTGTTATTGAGAAGCGAACTAATTGAAACAGTAATAAAATAGATTCAATAGGATAATTTGGAAAAGAAAAAAAGAAGCAATTGCAGTACACAGATTCAAAAAGAGGCAGACACGAAATGGGGTAGACGGCTAGTGTTTCTAGTTCTACATATAAATGATTACTGAAGCAATGTAATACTCCATGGAAGATAATTGAATGACTGTTATGACTATGTTTGCTGCCGCAGTGACTCTGAGTAATACATTTGAGATATATGCATTTCTCGATTAGATTTTTAATGAATCAATAGTGTTGATATTTTATCAGTGGGGCTTCTATTATACATGTGAGAATAGTCTTCTAAATTGAGCTCTATGAAATTTTTTTGCAAGTTCTTCCTTCTCTTGATAAGTATAAACATATGTTTCTCTTACCCGTGGTCCGTGTGTATTTGCAGGTAAACTGTGTATTGAGGTCACTTCTGCATCTAAAATTGCTTTCATCTCTGAGGAGTTGTGCATTGGATGTGGTATCTGTGTTAAGGTTTGTAAACTAAAGTATTCATTTCTGTTGCATATTCTGTAAACTATGATATTCATTTCTGGAGTATATTCTGTACGTTACCCTTGAGTTAACATGATGTGCTAATCTTACTATTATTTTATCTGTTCATGAAGAAATGCCCATTTGAAGCTATTCAAATTATCAATCTACCCAAAGATTTGGATAAAGATACGACCCATCGTTATGGCCCCAATACCTTTAAATTACACAGGTTCGTTCACAACTGCAGTTACTGTAGGGTTGTGGTTTCGTAATATCTTTAGTTTCAAAAAGTGTAAAGATTTCAATTACAGGTTACCAGTCCCAAGGCCGGGGCAAGTTCTTGGCTTGGTTGGAACAAATGGCATTGGGAAGTCGACCGCTCTTAAAGTTTTGGCTGGGAAATTGAAACCTAATTTGGGCCGTTTCAATGTAATTCACTTGTTATATTTCAGTTATTGCAGTTTATTTGCATGTGGGTTCATGTTGTTTATCTATGTGGATGCTTCTTTTGCAGAACCCTCCAGATTGGCAAGAAATCTTGACATATTTTCGGGGATCTGAACTGCAGAATTATTTCACCCGTATTCTGGAAGATAATTTGAAGGTGCCACCTGAATTAGATGTGTTTGTCATTTGTGTTATTGTTTCTGTTTGTTGAGGGTCTATTACTTGTTTGGTAGAGTTATTGTCATGTCCCATTTGGGCTGGTTAAATGGCACCTCCCTTCAAATGTGGCGTGGCAGCATCTATTAACTCCAAATCACAACTAATCAGTAGACAAACTGAACATTTGCAAATAAAAAAAGAAAGGAAACAGACCACCGATATGAACTAGAAACTGAAATATACGACATGTTATTGAAGTCACTTAAGAAGCACGAACATTTCTAAAAAGTTGCTGAGCCGTGCCCCAAAAATAAATGCTTAATTTTGTAAGAACTTTGTATAAGAATCCGTGCCCCAAAAGTAAAGCATTTCTAAGAAGGTGTGGCACGAGTCTTTTTATGTTTGTTATGGTAAATTTAGTGGTAGTTTTTGATGTATAGTATCAAAATTTATGCAATTGTTTATGTATTGTATGGAACATGATGAACATTAGGGCCATATTATACATCAAGAAAAATGTTAAAAAAACTTTCCAACTTATTTCATTTTAGTGCCAAGCTTTTTTCTTTCCTTCATATCTTTGTTTTATTTTTCATACCTCATTTTTGCATTGGACAATTTATCATTTGATGGCAAGTTTTACTAGCCCAACTTACTACATGGGCACTGGGGATAGGACTCACTTTCTTAAAAACCTTAGGCCCCGCTTGGTAGCGCTGTCAGTTTTCATTATTTGTTGTGAGTTTTTCTTATTTGTTGTGTGTTTTTGCTGTGTGTTTTTTTGTGGTCTGGTGATAGGCATTTGTAGGTTACCGTTGTGCCAACAGTACCAAAGCAATGTTTTGGAAATAGAGAACACACCCATTTTGGTGTTTTTCGTTTTCTTTTTCCGAATTTTGTAAACAACTAAAAACAAAAAAATTAAGCAAACACTAACAAAAACAAAAAAAACGTTACCAAACAAGGCCTTAGCTTGTTCCTCATGCTGCTTTTACAATATACAATATAGTTGGGTTTCCCTCTTTCCATACACCCCTATACCCTCACAACATGAAATCACAGTATTTCCTAAGGTGCAAAGATAATCAATCTAAGCACAGCAAATAATATTAGGTCTATAGGGCATAGCAGACAAAACATTTTTATTCTGCTTATTTGGTTATTGGCCCTCTTGCTGCATTTAATGTTGTTTTCATTAACCAGTTTTATGATTATGATGTAACTCATTGTATTTGGTCAAATGAGTTTAATTTTGTTAGGCATTTTATTATGAGATAATATTTGTTCCTTAGGCCATTATCAAGCCCCAGTATGTTGATCACATCCCAAAAGCAGTGCAAGGCAATGTTGGGGAAGTGCTCGACCAGAAAGATGAGAGAGAGATGAAAGCAGAACTTTGTGTTGATCTTGAACTAAATCAAGTGATGGATCGCAACGTAGGGGATTTATCTGGTGGAGAGCTTCAGAGATTTGCTATTGCTGTCGTTGCCATACAGAATGCTGAGATATACATGTTTGATGAGCCCTCGAGTTATCTTGATGTAAAACAGAGGCTTAAAGCTGCCCAAGTTGTCCGATCTCTGCTCAGGCCTAACAGGTTTATTTTGTCTCCATTCTTATCGTTCTCATCCTTTCAAAGATTGTAATTGTTGTATTTGAGGCCAAGAAATAAAAACTTTGCATTGTTGACACTTTGAATTTCAGTTATGTAATTGTTGTGGAGCATGATCTCAGCGTCCTAGATTACTTGTCAGACTTCATTTGCTGTCTATATGGGAAGCCTGGTGCGTATGGAGTTGTTACTCTTCCCTTCTCTGTCAGAGAAGGAATTAATATATTTTTGGCTGGATTTGTCCCCACTGAAAATCTACGTTTTCGGGATGAATCTCTTACTTTTAAGGTAAAATGGCCTTATTTTTGTTGGTGTAGTGCCCCTTACATAGCAGCAGTGGTGTTTACTTTGTTTTTGTTTTCCTCAGGTTGCTGAGACTCCACAGGAAAGTGCTGAGGAAATTGAAACATATGCACGCTACAAGTACCCAACCATGACTAAAACTCAGGGCAATTTCAGGCTTCGTGTTGTTGAGGGTGAATTTACTGATTCTCAAATTATTGTAATGCTGGGTGAGAATGGTACAGGGAAAACAACATTCATCCGCATGCTGGTAACCTTTCTTTTCGTTACTTCAGTTTTCTATTAAATACACACAGCTGTGTTAGTAGATGAGTTGTTTTACTGGTAAAAAATTCAGGCTGGTCTATTGAAACCTGATATTGTAGAAGGTTCTGATGTGGAGATCCCTGAGTTTAATGTCTCTTACAAGCCCCAAAAGATCAGTCCAAAGTTTCAATCTACAGTCAGGCACTTACTACATCAAAAAATACGTGATTCGTATATGCATCCCCAGTTTGTGTCAGATGTCATGAAGCCTCTTATGATTGAGCAATTAATGGATCAAGAAGTTGTGAATCTTTCCGGTGGTGAGTTGCAAAGAGTTGCATTATGTCTATGCCTTGGAAAGGTAAATCTTTCTCATTGTGGTGTGCTTCACTGCTGATATAGCTTTGCCTTATTCTTTCTTTGCCCTTTCTTCAAACTTCTATGTGATATGCGGATCTCAAACTAAACAGAGATGGGAATTAGTTTCTGAACAAGATTTGTCACTTTATTGCTTAGTGATTTCACTCCCTTTTGCCTTAGTTTTTGTCCATCACTTAAATTTTTTATTAGTGTTTGAGTGTCAGTTTTCATATTTCTTGAAATTTTGTTATGCTTCTAAGAGGAAAATGAGATATTATTCTTCTGCTTTTTGTTCATTTTCTAGACTCTGTATGTTTTGCACATGGTTATATCCTTTAGAGCTAGAATTCCTTTTGCTGGATTAGTTCATGATTAGTTCTATAGTAGCTGATTGCCTGGTGATATTCTGTCCATGTAAATGAGTGGTGCATTTGTAGGCTATTTATTACATATGGAAGGGTAATGACAACTCTAAAATGATTTAGGCCATTTAATTGGCTAATGGAAAATGCCCTTTCTTCTTCTGTGAAGTTCCTTTTCAGTACCTAATATGTTTTGGTAAATTTTATGCTCTTATGTTACTCATTGTCTGTTGTTTCATGACCACTGAGAAAATGATTGGGCAAGTGATGGTATGTGGAATATTATAGAACACTGTTTTATTTTGCATGCAGTATGTGTATGCAGAAGCTTTCTGATTCCTGATGTCCTTATGGCTAGTATGGTATTTAGTCCTTAAGCTGGTGGTAGAGTATGTGTATGCAGAAGCTTTCTGATTCCTGATGTCCTTATGGCTAGTATGGTATTTAGTCCTTAAGCTGGTGGTAGAGATGAATTATTTGGTAGTCTCCTGCTTTGAGGAGGCAGTGAGGCGCTTCATGGCCATTGGATGGAGGTTGGGGTAGTGATGGGGAAATACAAGGGTTGAGGAAAGGCTATAAAATAATTAGAATAAAAAGAGTGTAGGACTGTCGGAGTGTGATCAATGAGCTGGGTAACTACTATTTTGACATTGAATTTGGGATAATTCAGTACTTTGGGAAAGGGTATTATTATTGAATTAGATGTTTTGTTTAAGATAGATAGTCATCCTTGCAGCTTTATATCCTGAAATCTTGTCATTCAGAATAGAAAAATACTTTTTCTAATTAATTTTTGAATTAAAAAATATGATGATGATGATGATTTATTACTGTTATGAGTAATCTTCTGTTCACCTACCTTTCTTTGTAAAAGGTCCAATGGCTTGTACGCTATAAGGGGAAATTATTCTCTAATCCACCAATGAGGCCCTAAAATATAGACTCCTGAAGTCAAAGCATGACTCTAATACCCATTGTGGTGGCATTTGAAGTGCCAAATTTGATGGATTTAGCAGGAAATTGCCCACTCATTATTTCAACCCCATGCTTCACCAACACACACCACCCCCCCCCCCGGCGCCCGCTCCCCTCTCCTTTACTGCCTATTCCTCATCTCTAAATCCCTCATCCACCACGGTCTATATACACTACCATTATGTCACTTCCTACTTCTTTCTAACTCTCAGTCTCCTTTTGCCTAAACAATATCCATCTCTGTAATATCCCTGCTGAATCACCACTTTTAAGTAGTCAAACTTGCATGACCTTGGCTCTCTCTCATATCTCATACAAACTAGAAAATGAGAGATGGCAGTGATGGTGGTGGTAGAATTTCAGATGCTGGTGATGATTACAAGAGCAACAAATTTTTATTTCCCTTTTTGTGCCTGGGCTATTTTTCTTTTTCTGTTTTTTTTTTTTTTTTTGTGTTTTCGGGGTGGAGGGTGAGGGGGTTGTTATGGAGCAGTGAGAGATGGGGAGACATGTACGTTGGGTGAAGTCCAGTGGTTGAGAGAGGGTGGTGAGAGATTGTATGATGTTTTGTTTGTGCATGGCAGTGTGTGTGTGGGTTGACGGAAGAGGAGGAAAGGGAGGGGGGGTGGGGTTGGTTATGGAGCAGTGAGAGATGGTGAGACAAGTAGGTTGGGTGAAGTGCAATGGTTGAGAGAGGGTGGTGAGAGAAAGTGAGGGTTGTGGGTGGAGAGATGGTAAGATGGTGGTGAGAGTGGGGGTTTATGGTGTTTTCTCGGTGCATGGCAGTATGTGTAACACAAAATCTTATTGAGTTCACATCTTAAGTCATGAATTGAATTTTAGGATTTTCAGTTTACGAACTAAATTATAAATAAAATAGAAATTATGGAAGAAATAAATCATGCTGGCTTTTTGTTAATGTAATGTTGGCTTTTTGTTTTTCCCTGCTTTGTCTCACCTGTTTTACATTTTTTGTTCTTTCTCAATGGAGATTGGTTCTTAGTTCTAAAATAAACTCACATCTTTACCTTAATATGCTTGCATTCAGGTCAAGTTGTGTGTCGTTTACACTTTTTCAGACCCATAGTTGTGCTTCTATTATAGTTTTTTGTTATCGTCAGTTTGTTTTGTGAGCATGCTTTGGTTTAAGACTCTTTATGGAGTATTCTTTGCTATTTGTATGCACACAATCAATGAAATATGTGATTAAGTTGATGTAACTGTGATTTAAATGGAAGGACTACATTCTTCGGAAAAATATGCCTGAGAATCCTATTTTGTTAGCGTTTGTACACCGGTTTCTGGATATTAATGTTATCCGATATGTTGTGTATTGGATTCCTTGCAGCCTGCAGACATATACCTGATAGACGAACCAAGTGCATATCTTGACTCTGAGCAGCGTATTGTTGCCTCAAAAGTTATCAAGAGATTCATCCTTCATGCAAAGAAGACTGCATTTGTGGTCGAGCATGATTTTATAATGGCTACTTATCTGGCAGATAGGGTCATTGTATATGAGGGGAAGGCATCAGTGGATTGTATTGCAAATGCACCTCAGTCACTGTTGACTGGGATGAATCTTTTCTTATCTGTAAGCCTCGCTAACGTTTTTTTAATGTTTTTGTCTTTCAAATTTGACCCAATCTAGAGGAAGAAAAGATAGATTAGTAAATTAGATCCTTTCTTTTTTGAATTTTGCATTATGAGCTGGAGAAAATTTCCCCTGCTCACTGTTGGGTGACAGATTTTATGCTTGTTTCTTTTGATATCTTATTATTACTAATCTTCTCATGTATGCATTCTCTTGCATTTTATGTAGCATCTGGACATCACATTTAGGCGGGACCCCACAAATTATCGCCCAAGAATCAACAAATTGGAGTCTACCAAGGACAGGGAGCAAAAATCTGCTGGGTCCTATTATTACCTGGATGATTGACTTTATTATGAACAGGTAGTGCGAACACACGCACATTCTCTCTCTCTCTCTCGTACCACCTTTTGTCCTTTGCAGCTGTGTTATCAAAAGAAGGGCATCAATATCTGCTATTTACAGAAGCTTTCTGATACGATTTTGACATTTTGATCAGCAAGAGGCCATTTTCTGCATACTGGTCATGTTCAGTGCAAAGCAGACGAGTAAATTTGGAGTAATTTATTAATTTTTCTTTAGTATATTTCTTTTGTAGTATGCTTAATGGTCACTTGTTTTGGCCATGTTGGGCGAGTGAGAGGCTTGTTTATGTACTTCTCTTTTTGATTATCAAGTGGTTTATATCACTAGATATTATGTGAAAATTACGAGCCAGATACCAGAATGAATGTCAAACTAATTTGTTTTGAACATGCATGCATGGGGTTTCTAATGTAGTAAATTAATAACTTGAAAACATGGGTAAAATGGGAATTGTGGAAGTTTAAATTATAATTTTTGGTTGAAAAGAATGTTCTGTTTTCTTTGTATTTTTTATGCTCTGATAATTGAAAGAGAGCACAAAAATGTGTCAACACACGCACATACTCTCTTTGATTACCAACAAAGTCCATAAAACACTCAGGAAGTTCTTTTGATAGCTTTGATTGGTTTTAAATTTCCTATTTATCTTAATTTCTGTTTGAGCTTCTTTCTTCAGTGTGTTGCTTCTTTTATGTTATTTTGTTCCCCTTCTGCAACAATGTGCATTAAAAAGGATGTCTTAGTTTTGTGTCCATCTGATTGTTCTTTTCTTTTTGGTGCAATGATTGCTATGACAAACTAGTTTCATTCCTCTTGTCCTGGTTCCGGATTTCGATGCCCAAATATGTATGTATTTTCCTACTTCAAGCAGTATTATTTGCACTGACCATCCATGGATTTGTTGAGTTCCTGATTCCTGATCTATCTGTGGTTGTTTGTTATGGTCTTTTTTTTTTTTGTCAGCAGCCAGAAAGAACTCTGTTCAGTATTTTTATGTATTTACTTAATGGTTTCTCTGGACTGGTGGGTTTACTTTTTTATAGTAAATCAATAACATTAGGTTTGTCATGTTAAATCATGAATACGGAACCATTAAAAGTCATAGTAAAGAGAGAAGTATCGTTTAATTAAAATAATGTATTCCATGTTATTTGAAGATCTTATTTATGAATGGTGAAGCCACTGCCAATAACAAGCTTATATTTAGTGTCATAATCATATAGGACGTGGGTCATGGATTTAATATTAATTCCAAATGTGTCATGTTAAGAAAAATTTTATTCCTTTAACATGTGCAAACCTTTAATGACTTTTGTGCCGCATCCCGACTGTCATCATATTGTCATATCAGAAGATATCATCCCTTGGCTATGAGCTCTGGCTGAGATTACTTGTAAAATGATTGATTGTTGAGTTGCAGTGGATGGATGATAATTTTTGCAATCATGTACCTAAAGATTGGACTGGCCAAGCATTAAATAGCAATGCAAGTGAACTGAGGTTCACAAACAGCTCAGGCCTTGTTTGCCAAGTGAACCAACCAAGAGTGGTGATGAGTTTCTTTGATATACATTCGCTGTATGTCCTAAATCCTGGACCATCTTTTGTTTTGTCTTCGTATAGGAGAGAATAATAGATTCCAGTGGAATTGTCTCTCTTTCTCTCTCCAGTCAACTTGAAGGTTGATTTCACCATCTTTTCCTCTCCCATAAAATTTCTGAACATAAAAAAAGAATACTTCTCTGAAACCCATAACATTATGGTCTTCAATGGCATGCAGCAATTCAGAATTATTTTCCATTGTGGATTAAGTTTATAGAGAGCCTGTTAGGTTAGGGTTTACAAAAGTAAGAGCAAAAGAGAGTTGTAAGCGTCATAGAAATTAAGGGTTAGAATAGACGTACACTAAAGTTTCTAGAATTGCTAATATGTTGCAAGAATTTCTTGACGAGGATATTGAAGAGTTAGGATTACAAAATTATGATTTAGGATGAAATATTGAAATTGCGTTTGATTGGTGATCCTGAATAACAAATTATGACCGCAGCCTATTAGAGTGAAAAGAAACGCTAGGGATGCCAGCTAGAATCCCACAGACATCAAGTTTGGATTGAAGGTTTAAAAATCTCCAAAAGTTTCAAAGCTGCTGAAAAATTCTTGAGATTGAGGTCTATTAAATTTAAAGAGTGCACTGATATACGTACAGTGGCGAACCTATGCTTAGACCAAGGGGGGACTGGGGACCCTGAGTTTTCAAAGTTCCCTTCAGGCCCCATGAATTGTTGTGTATTTATTATAAAAAAAAAATAGTGTTTTGCCCAATAGTTAAAATCTAAGCTAAAAAACTTTACATTTACACCCACTAAAGTATCATTATTCTTTTCTGTGTTAACACCATCAAGGGAATAGGCAAATTGACATTTTTTTACCTTCGTATCATGTATTTTAGCTTTTGAACAACAAAATTTATATTCCAAACATGGCCTTATGTGTATTGACTTTTTTGCAATTTTCCTTGTCCACAATTTTTCCAAAATTTTCCGAAACAGCCAAACCCGTTTGATGCAAATATAAATTTTCCTCATCTTTTAAGAGTAATTTTGTCCAAAAAAACTTAGTCATGTAACTTCATCAAAAGAACAATATTTTTTAGTCATGTACAAGTCACATGACAAATATCCATCTACTTTTCTAACCCTTCTTTAACAGAAGGGGAGACTTGATGTCAATTTAGAATTTAAGGGTTCAAAATGTAACGTTTTTCGGAGTAAGAACATGAAGTTATACTGAGTCATAATTGAGTGGGTGAAAGTGTAATTAATCCGAAATTTTTTTACCTAAACCCTCTAAGACTCAAAATACTCAACAAAGCCTGTTTGTTGTCTCTTACAACTTGGAATAGGACTCCAAATTAAATACTTAACTAGTAAGGCTAATGTAAACTGACTTAAGGCGGCATGGAGACCCAATATCATAGCCAACCTTATTTGTTAACATAACGATGCCCATGGGTCCGTTTGACAGTCCGAGCTTGTAAATGTGAAATTTTTAAACAACCTTGATTTAATTAAAGAAAGGGAAAAAAGAAAAATAAGGTAAAATAAATAATCAGAATGTGTGCCTAAACGAGACACGAAAACAAGAACTTGTGCAGCTATTATGGATTGAATCAGAATTTTCTAGCTTATTGTTGTTGTTGTGATACCATACAATTATGGTGAGACTCCATAACAAAACTAGGTCAAGAAGAGTGATTCTTCTTCCTCTGGGCAGGCTAAACACCTCAGCTCTTCCTTTATTTTTCTCTCTTTTTTATTTTATTTTATACTTCTCTCTCTCTTATTGTTTTTCAATCACTCTTGTTTCTCATTTTTCTTCCGCCTATCAATGTGCCACTTAGCTTCCAAATTGAGAAATCTATTTTCCCCACTCTTGTGTGGGAGTAAATAGGCACAACCCTTTAGTTCTAACAACTGTGCTGCTTCATTAAAGGAATTTTCTTAAGCACCTGAACAAGACGTCTGCCGAATTATCAATAGTCCAAGTGCACCAAGGCCGGCCTTTGTATTTAATGCTTAACATCATCATGTTCTAGTGAAATGATTTCAAAGGCCTTATGTGTCTTTGTGGGATATGTGGAAATTGCTCGGTCTCAAGCTAAAGCATATTATCTCTCAATTTTTTGAACTAGACACTTGGCATCTGCCACTTGCATTGAGCCCTGATTTGTCGATTTTGATGTCTGACAATCAATTGCTTTTAAGAACTTACTTTATTGTACTTGTGCAGAATTGGCTTGTGCTGGCAACATATTATCGGCCTTGTTTTTAACTAATTTCAATTGCAACCTAGATGTAGGAAAATCTTTACCTGGCCAAAAAGAAAGAAGGACATGCATGAAATCTGGACTTCCTCAAAGAAAACCTCTTCTCTTGGTTTTGTTGATTCATAGGACCAAAAAAAAAAACAAAGATGGACTTCAAGTAGACAGGCACAGTGGCCTATCACTAATGATTAACCTTTATCTCAATACTCGCTAGTTTCTATAATATAGTATTTTTTAAGGTGTGTTTTCTTCCTTCAGTCTTTCAGGGAACTACATTTATTTTGAGTGTCTACAATATTTCAATGTTAATTTAACAAATTTTTTTTTCTGAAAATAGAACATGCAATTGCCAAATGATGTTTTGTGTCACGAGCTGTACTTCAAGGTCGGGCTCATACCCTCATTTTTCAGCTTCGTGCCAACCCAAACTTGTCTGTACATATTGTATAGAGTCTAGAAATGTGGGTTTGGTGTCGGATGCACGCGTAGATTTTTCCTTAACAAGGGGCGCGGCATCTAAGTTGGTCATGTCCTAACCATATCGAGGAGAGGTGTTATAATTTTTTCGAAAGATTAGAAAATTAGTTTAGGGTCATATATAGTTATATGTAAAAGAATTTTGTCAAATTTCTTGTAATTATTTTTGTAGACCCATTATGACTCCTCGAGGGGATGTCACGTTTCCTTAGGCCACTTTAGAAATGACTCAAAAAACATATATAAGGGAGGACAGCAAGGTGAGTTAAACTCCCTAGCTTGTTGGTTGTTGGCTATCTAAATTCTCCACCTAATTGTAGTCTAGAATTGCTTTGTTAATGTAATAAAAGTGATTTTGTTGTTTGTAAGTTGTGTGCTATTTACCTCGATTGTTACTTTAATTGTTCTTAACTTGTTGTTTCAAAATTTCACATTGTGCACCTTTGGGTGTGTGTGTATTGGCTTAATTTGCAAGGTGCCATTCGGCTGACTTGCTTGGTGCCGGCCAAGACAAATGTGAAGACAAGTGCTATACGATTTTGCTCACTTGAAAAGTGTCAGTCCGTGACACTTTGCAATATTATTTGGATTTGTACTGCAGCAATCCTACACTTTTTAGCAGATTCATATATTGTGTACTATGTTTAGTACCTCATTTCTTGCCATTATTTGTGTATATTGTTGTAGCTTCTACCACCGGATGCATCTCAAAGGGAAGATTGCTGGTATGGATACGCATGTCGGACCCAACACCGCAGTGAAGAACACGCTCGTAAAAGAAATCATGTTTGTCGTCCAACCAGGGGTAGTAATATGTAGGTGATGTTTTTTAATTTTTGCATTTTTGTGAATCTGATGTGAAATTGCATTATGTAACTGTAACGTTTATCACAGGGAAGGATGGATTTTAAATTTCATGTTCTTCAGTTAATCTAATGTTTTTTGAGAATCAAAATTAGGTGTTGCATTCGTTCTCTGCATCATGTAGTACAAATTCCCTAGAAAAATCAGCATATATATGTACGTATGTTTTTATGTTTTGACTGAATGAATCAACTTAAGGTGTTCATTATGAAGAGGGTTCAGTTGAAGTCTCTGGTCTCAGCCTTCATGTGTTGTATGTTACGTTCTCCAGGGTGGGGAAGTGTTGTCTAGGAATTCATCAGCAATGGTTAAAATAGGCATCTGTTTTCTTCACAAAAGGGATTGCATCCTATGGCCATTGGAGTAAGGTTGTGTGGTTACTTGGTCAAGTGGGTCAATATGCAAAATTGGTTATCTAAAAAGTATGTTAAGTATAAATATCCAATATTTTAAAATAATTTATTTAAAGAAAGTGACCTAGCATGCTTAAATTGATGGTAGATGCCTAGTAGGGTGTGTATGGTTGCGTTGGATCTGTGCTAAATTTAGAACCGATTCAATCGTGATTGGTTCTAAATTTTTGAATTCAGAATCAAACTGATCCTACTATGGAACCGAATTGAACCGAATTAACTTGAGTTGGTTCGGTTTGGGTATGTTTTATTGTGCAAAACATAGTTTATTTATTTAAAAATTTAAAAAATATAATTAATCTTGTATTCTTAATTTTAAAAAAATTAATAAAATAAGTTAATAATTAAGTTCAAATAACTATGATTTAAAGACCTATGTATAATATATATATATATATATATATATATATAAATTTTTATGGTATATAAAAGTTTGATTCTCGGGTTGGTTTGGTTCTCAATTGGTTCGGGTTCAGAAAATACGAACTTGAGAATTGAATTGAAATAATCAATTTTACATTTTTTAAACTCAGAATCCAACTGAATTTTATTAGACTCAAAACAAACCGATCCAAAGAGAATGGGTTCGATTTTTAAATTTTTTAGTTCTTTTGTGCAACCCAAATGTCTACTCCATTTGAATGGAAATTTTTTGTTTGGCTATCAATAAATCCTATCATCACATGTGTGTTTCAAAGAATGGTTGGATTAATTTATTCGATTATAGTAAGGCAATATTCCCGTTCGGTGAAACTTTATTCTCGAGGCTTTGTCCCAATTGCAGTTCCCAAAAAAAGCCTCACCATGGAGGACTTTGACATCTATTCTCCTTCATGAACTGAAAGGATAATATGTAAAATTAAATGCCTTAATTTAGTTAACTCCAATTCTCCTTCATAACTGAAAGGATAAGACAGGTCTATACAATCATAACGTTTGAAGCAGTTTCTAGTCTACTGAAATGGTTGCTCCTGAGTTGGGGGTTCATGCACATAGTGATGCTTCTTGTTGCATAAATAATCCTTGGGCACATAAATCCCATATTTGGTTTGTCAAAAAAGGACAATTTACCATATGAATGTGGGAGGCGGGTGTGATAAAAAAACAAAATATTCAAAATAAGGTGGACGGTGGGACTAAGATGACACTAGATCCAATGGTAGGTAATAAATGTATGGACCTGTCTTATCCTCTCTCTCTCACCTTGGTCCAACCAAGCATCGGATAAGACCGGATTCAGGTCCATGAAATAAACACAATCATACAGTATTTGACTTTATATTTGTACTAATTAAGCATATACTTTGACAGACATTTCTTGAATTGTTATAAAATTAAAGACTATAAAACAGATAAAAGAAATTAAGACAAAATAAATAGAGAATAATTATTCAGGAATTGACAGATATTTATCATATTAATTCTTCTAGAACTAAGACGGCTAGATCTTCTAGATCACCCAATACTTTTATTAATATTATAGAATAAAAAATATAATATGAGTTTTGAGGAATTGCCTATACTGTTTCTTCCTTCTATTTTCTCTCTATTATTTCTTTTCATACATTTCTAAACTCCTACACTCCTCTATTTATAAGATTTTGGCCTTAGCCATTTACCGCGAGGCAACCGCCCTCATGATTGAGGAGGTGGTTGCTTTGAAAAATTTTAGACTAAGAATGTCATGAGGTCATCCACTATGCCAGCATACATAAGTCTCCACCTTAGATGATCGCTTTTCAGGTCTGTTTAAACTGTCTCATTAAAACCTTGCTAGGAAAATTTAATGGGAAAAAACCTTAGCGAAGGAAAAAGAGTACAATAATCTTGTAGAACATAACTGAGTATGAGCGCGTTAAAATTGTCTCATTAAAACCTTGCCAAGGAAAAGCCTGTGGGAAAAACCGTTGGCGAAGGAAAAAGAGTACAGTACACGAATCTCCCTTATTCAAACTTCTGGTATAAAGTTGATAGCTTCCATTACTCAAATGAAATATCTTTGACACGGCACATGGCAATGTCGTGCACTAGTTTTTTAAATGTTGCAGTTGGTAGTGCTTTAGTAAACAAGTCTATCAAATTGTCACTTGAACGTATTTGCTAGACATCAATATCACCGCTTTTCTGGAGCTCATGTGTATTGAAGAACTTTAGAGAAATATGTTTCGTTCCGTCATCTTTGATGTAGCCTTCCTTAATCTGTGTAATACAAGCGGCATTATCCTCGTATAATATTGTCGAGGTATCTTTGACTGTATATAATCCGCAGCTTTCTTGAATATATTGAATCATGAATCATAGTCAGATGCACTCTCACCTTGCTTCATGAATTACAATTAGCTCAGAATAATTTAAAAAAGTTACAGTTAATGGCTGCATCACTGATCGCCAGGATATAGCAGTGTTACCATAAGTAAACACATATCCAGTTTGTGACCTAGTTTTATGAGGATCAGGGGACATTTATCTAGCATGATACAAAGCAAAGTTACCTAAACTGATAAAAGAAAATGGTTGAAATACATGCAAGGGCTTAAGTGAAAGATGAATTAAGGAGGATCAAAAGAAGAAATTGAAGATTAACGGGATTCAAATCAGAATTAGTGGTTGATTGGGGTTGGGGTTGGGGTTGGGGCTGGGGCTGGGGCTGGGGCATAGAATGATAAAACCTCAAGGGATGCCCACACAAAGTAAGATTTGCAACCTAACCCTCACACTTGTCAAGACTAGATCTCACCCTCTTGCCTATAAATTGGAGGCCTTGCCAAGGCTTTTGCCCCAACCATTTGTTAGAAATTTAGCAAAGAAGATAGAACGGAGCTGGAGGAAGAAAGAGAGGGAAGCGCCGGTGGAAATTCTGCCAGAGGGAGAGGGTCGCTAGAGGAAAGAGAAGGAAGAAGGGAAGGAGAAAAGCTTCGGGTGAAGGGCAAACCAAGGCCAAGGCTACATAATTCAGGTATGAACTCCACCAACTCTGTTTTAGTATAAAAAAACCATGCATAAATATATGATCAGAGGTTGGAATGACTTGGAATGGATCATGGTTGGAAACCATGAATTTTGGTGAGGTTCCAATTTTAAAGAAAACTTTGGACAAACAAAGACCAGAGCATGCCCACAATTTTAGGAGTTTAGGATGATTTTAGAGTAGGAATAGAGGTGTTCTAAGTGGCCAATGCATACCCAGAATGACAGAAATTGAAATGGGATGAGCTTTTTTTGGGGAAAAATTGGCTTACTGGATTCTCACACATGGGATCATACTTTTTAATACCTTTTAATTCTGTGAAAGTGATTGAACAGGTAGTTTTCGGGTTAATTTAGATGTTTTGAGGGTTTGTATGGGCATGGGCAATGGTAAAAGAGTTGAGAAAAACATTGTTGCAGGTCCTCTGGTAAGAGCAGATCTCATTAGGGACTTTCAGGGTTGATTTGGAGACCCAAATGAAGTCTGATAGGGGATTTGAGACCATGGTTGGATAGAGCTCAAAAAGAGCTTCAGTTTAGGCACAAATTTCATCCAAAAATGGGTAAGAAATGAAAAAGAAAATCGGGTATGAAGTTAGAGGTGCAAAATCGGGCAAATTGGATGTAGGGGATGATGACAGTGCTTTGTGGCCAAGCCCACGCTCACTGGGTGGCGCGTGGGGGTGCGTGCTAGGGGGGTTAGGCTCTCTGATTGGTTGTTGTGTGTCCCTCACTTTCTATTTTGTGTTTCTACGCCTTGTATGGTTGAGTCCAACCACTGTAGTTATCTTTTCTATATTTTTCTTTACAAATAGCCATAAAATCTTATTTTCCAAATTTGAAAAATTCTCCAAAGTTTATTTTAGCCTATTTTAAATATTTTAAACACTATGATGAGAGTTGGAAAAGAATAATTTTTTTTTTTGCTATTTATTCTACTTTGCATTAAATGTAGCAAAAAATTACCTGTTTTACAAAAAAATAAAATTGTATTTTTATGAAATGGAGACGAAATCTATTTTTCAAAAATTGTTTTGAACCTAAAAATGGTTAATTTAAGGTATTCAACCAAACAAGACTAGACTCTCTGAATAGAATGGTGGAATCTACGGGAGGTCAAATAAATAATTTTGCGAGCACGTGCATGGATTAGATAAGGACCCAAGGTTGATAAATCTATAATTGTGTTTTGACAGAAGTTGCAGTGACGAATGATCTAATTGTTCAATGTATCAGGTGGGGGTAGTAGGTAGGCGTACCAATCATGCTCCTTCAATTCAAATATTTTTTTCATGAATATTATTTTCTACTGTGGAGTTAAACTGTTTAATTTGCAAAGCATGATTTATGGTTTTGAAAACATTATTTCAAAATATTGATGAGATTGTTGAAATTATTAAATGAATTGTTTTGCGGGTTGAATGTGAAGTGATTGGGCTTGAAAGGGTGTTTCCATCACTTGTGGGCTCGAAAGGGCTGATGCCATTTAAAAATGGTTGAGCTCGAAAAGGGAGATGCCATCACTTGAGATTGGGTGAAGTGATTGGACTCGAAAGGAGTGATTCCATCACTGAAAGTTTATTGGCTCAAAAGGTGATGCCAAATATATTATATTAATTTGGATTTATGCGAGGAATTTGATTTCAAAAGATAAATATTATTTTGCTGGCTATATTATCGGAATATAAGCAAATGAGAATTTTATCAAATTTGTGATTTAATTGCTGCTGTCTCATTTCGTAATTTTTTTTTTTTTACAAATGAATTTTTGGGCTGTTATATTTTGCTATTTAGCTTCATAGCTTACCCCGTATTACGGAAAAATATTTCAAATAGATGATTGGCAAATTCTATGGATATGACTGCGGTACCACAAATTTCAAAGACATATTTATTAGATAGATGTAAGTTATCCAGAAACAATGGACATATACTTTGAGGAGGGATTAAATGAAATGTTGCCTTTTATTTAGAGGTGTTTGATGCATTGTACATTAGTCATCTTTCTGTTGTTATCACTGCCTCACATCTCGAGTTGTCCAAGAAACAGAAATTCGAGTCGTGTCAGTGCGCTGGTAGAGGAAAGAGGAGAATGAAGAGAAGGAAAGGAAGAAAATAAGAAAAAAGAAAAAAGTCTATACGCTATGTTAAATGGACTCCTCTAAAATGAATTAAATAATCTTGTCAGATACTCGACACTTGCGTAAGTGTATGAGTATGGATGTATGCACAACATGTATTGTTAGACATTCACCTAACAAAAATGTTTAGTAATTCAAGTTTATCATATAAATATGCATAAAACTCCCATATTTTTGTCTGGTCGGTAGTTTTAAACTCTATCCTTACCATTGATAACTTAAGGAAGCGAGGCAAGATGCTTCTGAATTGGTGCATTATGTGCCGTCACGCAGAAGAGTCCGTTGAAGATCTTCTTATACATTGCAATGTGGCATGGCAATTATGGAGTTTGGTGCTATCCATCTTTGGGATCCACTGGGTGATGCCGCTCTCAGTGGCCTCTTTGAATGATTCCTAGCCTAAGGGACATGGTGATTGTTTTGTTAAGAAGGCATGGAAGGTCGTTCCTTTAGTATTATGTGGTGCATTTGGAAGGAACGTAATCGGAGGACTTTTGAGAAAGGTGTCATACCTGTTCATAGACTTAAATCCTGTTTGCTACATACGCTACACTTTTGGTTGAAAGAAAACTTTTGTGAGTCTTCTTTAATTGTACTAGACTTTATAGGAGACCTAAATTTGGGGGAGGGTTGTAATGCTCTTTTATTTACTCTCTTTGTACAGTGGTGGCACCTCTCTTGGCGTCTTTTTTGTGATTAATATACTTTTATTTACCTATCCAAAAAAGAACCTTGTAAACACTATTTTATTTTAAAAATAAAAAAAATTATATTAAGAAATATGAATATTTTGTCATGTTTTCATGTTTGTGGATATGAGAATTAGACAAATCCGACACTTAGACATATACTCACTCCCGACATTGAATCCGAGTTCATGTAACATAGCTTATACTCAAGTCCATCTAACCTTGTAAAATGGATGATGTTCAAGTGCATGAATTGTTGTATGATTATTTCTTGATGATTTGCATGGTGGGGTTGGTGTTCAGTTTGAGTCTTTAGGCTTTGACGTACCTCCTCTATTTAGATTAATGTAATGTTGGTTTTTTGTTTTTCCTTGCTTTGTCTCACCTGTTTTACATTTTTTGTTCTTTTTCAATGGAGATTGGTTCTTAGTTCTAAAATAAACTCACATCTTTACCTTAATATGCTTGCATTCAGGTCAAATTGTGTGTCGTTTACACTTTTTCAGACACATATTTGTGTTTCTATTATAGTTTTTTGTTATCGTTAGTTTGTTTTGTGAGCATGCTTTGGTTTAAGACTCTTTATGGAGTATTCTTTGCTATTTGTATGCACACAATCAATATAATATGTGATTAAGTTGATGTAACTGTGATTTAAATGGAAGGACTACATTCTTCAGAAAAATATGCCTGAGAAGCCTATTTTGTTAGCGTTTGTACACCGGTTTCTAGATATTAATGTTATCTGATATGTTGTGTATTGGATTCCTTGCAGCCTGCAGACATATACCTGATAGACGAACCAAGTGCATATCTTGACTCTGAGCAGCGTATTGTTGCCTCAAAAGTTATCAAGAGATTCATCCTTCATGCAAAGAAGACTGCATTTGTGGTCGAGCATGATTGTATAATGGCTACTTATCTGGCAGATAGGGTCATTGTATATGAGGGGAAGGCATCAGTGGATTGTATTGCAAATGCACCTCAATCACTGTTGACTGGGATGAATCTTTTCTTATCTATAAGCCTCGCTAACATTTTTTTTTAATGTTTTTGTCTTTCAAATTTGACCCAATCTAGAGGAAGAAACGATATATTAGTAAATTAGATCCTTTCTTTTTTGAATTTTGCATTATGAGCTGGAGAAAATTTCCCCTGCTCACTGTTGGGTGACAGATTTTATGCTTGTTTCTTTTGATATCTTATTATTACTAATCTTCTCATGTATGCATTCTCTTGCATTTTATGTAGCATCTAGACATCACATTTAGGCGGGACCTCGCAAATTATCTCCCAAGAATCAACAAATTGGAGTCTACCAAGGACAGGGTGCAAAAATCTGCTGGGTCCCATTATTACCTGGATGATTGACTTTATTATGAACAGGTAGCGCGAACACACGCACACACACACACACACACTCTCTCTCTCTCTCTCTCGTACCACCTTTTGTCCTTTGCAGCTGGGTTATCAAAAGATGAAGGTCACCAATATCTGCTATTTACAGGAGCATTGCCATACGATTTTGACATTTTGATCAGCAAGAGGCCATTTTCTGTATACTGGTCATGTTTAGTGCAAAGCAGACGAGTAAATTTGGAGTAATTTATTAATTTTTCTTTAGTATATTTCTTCTGTAGTATGCTTAATGGTCACTTGTTTTGGCCATGTTGGGTGAGTGAGAGGCTTGTTTATGTACTTCTCTTTTTGATTATCAAGTGGTTTATATCACTAGATATTATGTGAAAATTCGGAGCCAGATACCAGAATGAATGTCAAACTAATTTGTTTTGAACATGCATGCATGGGGTTTCTAATGTAGTAAATTAATAACTTGAAAACATGGGTAAAATGGGAATTATGGAAGTTTAAATTATAATTTGTGGTTGAAAAGAATGTTCTGTTTTCTTTGTATTTTTTATGCTCTGATAATTGAAAGACAGCACAAAGACGTGTGAAGGTTAAGGTTGAGTTGGGGAGCTGCTGTTGCTGCAAGAATGAACTCAGTCGCAATTATGATGATGGCAATTAGTTACTTTTTTGATTAGTTGAAGGTGAGCCCGTGGTGGTTTGGGGTACTTGCAGGCCGCTTACCCATCATGTCTGGGGTTTGATCTCCTGGCACCTACCTCTACTGACATTTTTACAATCTCTCTTGAAGGGAGTAGAAAGTGTAAGCACCCCATTTTTGACTGCTTGGCAGTCTACACTCCGTCCAAACTTGTACTCAAGTCAATATGGACGTATTCCAATCGAAATCAACTCTCTTAGTCAAATCCCGTCAATTCATCGCTTCGCGGGCCCCACTGGCCCCCAAAAGAGGCAAAAATGACCAAAATGCCCTTAGGGGCATTATCCTTTCCATATTTCGAATCAGACATGTCTTTCCGAAGACGATAAGACCCCTTTCCAATTCCAATCCCTCTCTCGAGACAGTTTATTCCTCGAGACGACAAATCTACTCCAATCAGGCGCATTCTTTCGAAGACGATAAGACCCCTTTCCAATTCCAATCTCTCTCTCAAGACAGTTTATTCCTCGAGACGGTAAATCTACTCCAATCAGGCGCGTCTTTCCTAAGACGATAAGACCCCTTTCCAATTCCAATCCCTCTCTCGAGACAGTTTATTTCTCGAGACGGTAAATCTACTCCAATCAGGCGCGGTTTTTCGAAGACAATAAGACCCCTTTCCAATTCCAACCCCTCTCTCGAGGCAGTTTATTCCTCGAGACGGTCTGGCTCATTTTTTGAAAAAAATCTCTTTGAAACGGTAAGTCTCTTTAAACCTGTCGATCGGGACGAGACCCCAAGTCCTCTAGATAGTAGAACGGTCTACCTTTGGAGCCTGCTAGCCTGCCAATGCAGAAATGTCTGTTTAGGCACGTCTTTCGAGAAAGTTGATTCTCAAGCGCTAAGTCCCTTTAGCAGCTTCCCGAGATCAGGCAGTCTCGGGAATGATCGCGAACCGTTAGAGTAGCAGAAGTACTCACAAACATCACAACCGTTAGAGTAGTAGAAATACTCACAAGCAGGTTGATAGAGGGAATTGCCAACAAACCCCTGTATCACATGACCGCCGTCAGAGTGGCGGAAACACTCAAAACTCAGGTCAACACCAGTGCCTGCTAGCCCACTTCGGTGAAAAATGACCAAACTGCCCCTAGGGTCATTTCTCGGCACATTTCTCAAGAACACATTTGAGTCATTAGAACGGTAAGTCCAACCTTCCAAGATTGTCTTAAAGACAATCTGGCATGATTAGGTGCCTTTTAGTCAGTTTCGGGCCAATTTCGAGACTTTTCGGTCAAGATGATCATTTTGCCCCTAGGCATCCGAACGCCCCGGGAACCACATCGGCTCTGGGTATCAAACCGGTAACCTCTCGAGAATGCTTCTTATAGTGTTCTCAACCTTCTTTTATATTTTCGGATCATTCCGAGTCAGTTCCGGCAAACCCAATGCAAAATGATCGTTTTGCCCCTAGAGGGCCGGTCGCCATTTCTAGCCACGCCGGCTCTAGGGATCAAACCGGTAACATCTTGAGATTGCTTTTTATAGTATTCTCAACCTTCCTCTACCTTTCCAGATCATTTCGAGTCAATTCCGGCAAACCCGGTATAAAATGACCGTTTTGCCCCTGGAGGCCCGGTCGCTTTTTTCGACCACACCGGCTCTGGGTATCAAACTGGAAACCTTTGGGAACATTTTGAATAATGTTTCCAAATCTCGAGTCTTCTTTCGAGACAGTCCAAGTCCGTCTCGGTAACTTTCCGACCCGATTGACTGTTTTGCCCCTAATGGCCCAGTTAACTCCTTCCAATACATCCTAACTTCATTTTTCAAGTCAAATACCTCCGGGACACTATTCTAAGTGTTCCTACCCCATTTCCAGCCTTCCGGGCCATTCTCGGTCCCTTAAACCGTTCCCGGACTTTCCGGAGTCACTCCTAGTGAAACCAAGCTAAAAATTGCATGGTAGTCACTAGTACAGGCGCTCAAATCTAGTCAAAGATACGTTGCTTGCCGACCTTAATAGTTTCCTAATTGGCTAGCGCCACTAGTAGTGGCGCCAAGCCAATATTTGTCCTGGCGCCATTGCAACAGGCGCCAGGTCTATCCCATCTCTATAAATACAAAGCCTCCTCCAGTGTGAAAGAGGTCCGAAAACTCAGTTTAAAAATCCTATATTTTGATATACAGAACTCGTACACTCCCAAAACCCTAGTTTCCTTAGGTTGTCCAAACCTTAGCCACCATATACAAACCCTAAGCCTTATATACACTCATACACACCCCTTCACACTTATACACTAGCCTCCAACTCTCCATTGAATACATGGATTGCTGCAACTACGAAGATTTGAAGACCGAAGACGAGCCCTCGAAGATCAAGACTGAAGTGAAGCGAAGACCGAAGAAAAGTAAAGCGCGCAAAATAAACAAGCCACATGGTAGGCTTTCGTTTTACGTTTCTACACTTCCCCCCTCTTTTCTCCCTCCTAACCCACTTGGGTTTTCTCTATTTTAATCCCCTATCTCTTTCCCCCCTTTTCTTTGCATGCTTGAAACAAGGGGACTCCCGGTCCATGTGTAGGATTAGACTATTGGAGGGTCACCGTGTTGGGGGCTTTCCTTCAAGCTAATCGGAGACCACGTGGGTGTCGCGCCCAGATTTTTCGCACTCGAGGAATACTCACACAAGTGGGAAAAATGCTGTACTCTCTCGTTAGAACTCATCCTCCTAGAAGAATGAGTGCGACTAGGTTTGAATTGAAAAATTGGTTTGAATAAAGGGCTTTTGAAAAAGATTCGGAGTCGCCACCTAACTTGATTAAGGTGAGTTAGGTCACCTAAAAACTAAGAATAATCCGAAGACTACACTTAGGGTTTTTGAAAAAAAAGGTTTTGAAAATATCTCCTCAAGAGAGGGTTTTTAAGAAAACAGGTTGTTTGGCAACCTTTGGAAAATATTTAGCCCTTTTTGAAAAATAACTCCTTTTGGTCTTTGAAAACAGTGATTCTAGGTTCGGAGGTTGGTTACGTGTAGGGAAGACGCACTAAGCTATCACCCTACCCCGCCCTTTCGGTACCTACATGTCAATCTACCCTAGATTCACCTATGAGAGTCTTGAATTAGCAAATGTTCAATCCTACTTCACTTTAGAAAAGCAATGTTTGAAAAGAAACTAACATGATGCATGATATGCAAGTGTAATAGGAGAGAATTGAAAAATAGATTTGGAAATAAAAAAAAGAAATTGATTTGAAAATAGATTTGAAGAGATGGAATTGAAATTGGAAAGTTTGAAAATTGAAAGTAAAAATTTGAAAATAGAAATTTTAAAATTGGAATTTTGAAAATAGATTGGAATTTGAGATTTGGAAAGATTTTGGAAACCACACCCATAAGGGTGGAATTGAAAGTTTGAAAAGTATTGTGACCGCACCTATGAAGGTTGCCTACGTATCCCTTTGGGGGAATCAGGTCAGTGTCGTGCCCAGATTTTTCGCACTCGAGGAATACTCACACAAGCGGGAAAAATGCTGTACTCTCTCGTTAGAACTCATCCTCCTAGAAGAATGAGTGCGACTAGGTTTGAATTGAAAAATTGATTTGAATAAAGGGCTTTTGAAAAAGATTTGGAGTCGCCACCTAATTTGATTAAGGTGAGTTAGGTCACCTAAAAACTAAGAATAATCCGAAGACTACACTTAGGGTTTTTGAAAAATAATTTTGGAAAACATCCTCAAGAGAGGGTTTTTTTTAGGAAAACGGGTTGTTTGGCAACCTTTGAAAAACATTTAGCCCTTTTTAGAAAAATAACTCCTTTTGGTCTTTGAAAACAGTGATTCTAAGTTCGGAGGTTGGTTACGTGTAGGGAAGACGCACTAAGCTATCACCCTACCCCGCCCTTTCGGTACCTACATGTCAATCTACTCTAGATTCACCTATGGGAGTCTTTAACTAACTCGTGTTCGATCCTATTTCACTTTAGAAAAATAATGTTTGAAAAATATGATGCATGATATGTAAGTGCAATAGAAAAGAATTGAAAAATAGATTTGAAAAGAGATTGATTTGATTTGAAAATAGATTTGAAGAGATAGAATTGAAATTGGAAATTTTGAAAATTTGAAAATAGAAATTTGAAAATAGAAATTTCGAAATTGGAATTTTGAAAATTGATTGGAATTTGAGATTTGAAAAGACTTTGAAAACCGCACCCATGAGGGTGGAATTGAAAGTTTGAAAGGTATTGTGACCGCACCTATGAAGGTTGCCTACGTATCCCTTTGGGGGAATCAGGTCAGTCGTAGTTCGGACTGGAGTCCGATTGAAAATAGATTAATTTGAAGAGAGAGATTGAATTGAAAATTGAATTTGATTTGAGATTAGAAGAGGAGATTGGAAATTGAAATTGAGAAGATTGGACTTGCTTTGGAAAGATGGATTTTGGAAAGACTTGGTTTTGGAAAGATGGAGGTTTAGGAAACCTAGACTTAAGAAAGATGAGACTTAGGAAAGACTCAAGAGTTTAAGAAAGATTGGATTTCGGAAAGGTTCGAATTAGGAAAGGGTCGATTTAAGAAAGTGTCATTTTTGGAAAGTTTCGAAATTAGGAAAGTTTTCATTTTAGAAAAGTTTTGAAATTGGAAAGTTTTGAGTTTAGAAAGTTTTCGAAAAAGAAAAGGTTGTTAGATTAGGAAAGTTCCCAAATTAGGAAAATTTTGAAAATCGGAAAGTTTTGAATTTAGAAATGTTTTGAAAAAGGGAAGTTTTGAATTTGGAAAGCTTTGAAAACAAGGAAGTTTTGAAAATAAGAAAGTTTCATTTTAGGAAAGGTTTGAAAAAGGAAAGTTTTCAGTTTAGGAAATGTTTGAATTAAGAAAAGTTTCAACTTAAGAAAGTCTTGAATTAAGAAAGTTTTGAATTTAGAAAAGTTTTAGATTTGGAAAGATTTGAAGTTCAAGAAAGTTTAGAATTTAGAAAGTTTTGAATTTGGAAAGATTTGAAATTTAGAAAGTTTAAGATTTAGAAAGTTTTATAGCTTTAGGAAATCTTAAGATTACGAAAGGTTTGAGTTTAGAAAAAGTTTGAAAAATTAGATTTGGAAAGTTGAGATTTGGAAAAGGGGTAGGATTAGGAAAGGGTTGAATTAGGAAAGATTTTTATGTTTAAGTTTTTGGAAACTTAAGGTTTAGGAAAGTGGAAGGTTAGGAAGGATTTGAATTAGGAAAGATTTGGATTTTGAAACTTAAGGAAAGATTTGAAGTTTAGGTTTAGGAAACTTATGGTTTAGGAAGGTAGGAAATTAGGAAGGGATAGGATTTGGTTTTTAAAAGCAAAGGTTTGATTTATTTCCAAAAACGGAGGATAGGATCTAGTTTCCTAAACGGGGAGATTGGATTTGGTTTCTTAAAGGGAAGATTTGATTTGACAAGGATTTGGAAAGGGAGATTCTAGAAACCCTAGTTTTGAAAAATTGTGGTTTTGACATAGAAAAGAAGTCTTGAAAACATGTATAGTTTTGATGTAGAAAACAAAAGATTTTGGAAACCTAGGTTTGGGGCAAAGTTTGAAAATCATGTTTTTGGAAAGAAAATTAGGGTTTCCTAATTGTGGGCTCTAAGGCTTGACTTGGGCTCTAAGAAAAGAGTTTTTAGAAAGTACGCTTTTGGAAACGAGTTTTTGGAAGGAAGTCCAAAGGAGGAGTTTTTGGAAAGTGAATTTGGAAAGAGAGTTTTTGGAAAGATTTTTGAAAAAAGGGAGTTTTTGGAAAGTGTGTTTTTGGAAACATAGATTTTGGGAGGAAAAATCCTAGAGGGGAGTTTCTAGAAAGAAGATTTAGAAAGGTTTTTGAAGAGAGTTTTTAGGAAGGTGAATCTAGAGAGTGTTTTTAGAAAGTGAATTTTAAGGAAAAGATTTTGGAGAGGAGTTGAAAAAGAGAGTTTTGAAAATTAGATTTTTAAAGGGAGTTTTTGAAAACCATTTTGGAGAGGAGAGCTTTAGGAAAGTATGTTGAAAAAGAAGATTTTTAGGAAGAGATCTTTGAAGAGGGAGTTTTAAGAAGGTATAAAAACGTCTCACTTTCCTAAAGCGATTCTAGCCATAAGAAGGATAGAACCACTTTTTAGGAAAGCGGTTTTGAAAAACAATATAGACCAAAAAGGTCACTTTTAATGTAACACTTTCCTAAAGCAACCCTAGTCATGGAAAGGCTAGAATCACCCTAGAATTGTGGTTTTGAAAACAAGTTTTTGAAAAAGAGATTTTGATGCAATTTTGAAAACAAGTTTGAAAATGTTTTGAAAAACAATTTTGAAAACGGTTTTTGGAAGATGCAAGACTATGATATGCACAATGCAATTTGGGGTCGTGAACATACAAGGCTAAGGCTTCACCACATAATCAAGGGGGCCGGACCCACGTGGTCTTTGGTTAGACTAGAAGAAAGCCCCCGACACGGAGACTCTCCAACAGTCTAATCCTACACATGGACCGGGAGTCCTCTTGTTTCAAGCATGCAAAGAAAGGGGGGGAAAGAGATGGGGGATTAAAATAGAGAAAACCCAAGTGGGTCGGAGAGAGAAGAGAGAGGGGGAAAGTGCAGAAAATTAAAGAGAAAGCCTACCATATGTCTTCTTTATTTTGCGCGCCGTGCTGTCTTCGATCTTCGGTCTTTGTCTTGATCTTCACCTTCAGTCTTCAAGAGTTGTCTTCAAGCTTTGGATGACAGCTCTTCAAGTCTTCAAATGATGGTTAAAGGCTAGGGTATGAGTGTATGAGGGAGTGTATGAGTGTATATGAGGCTAGGGTTTATGTAGGGTGGCTAGGGTTTGGAAAACCTAGGGAGGCTAAGGGTTTGGAAAACCTAGGGAGGCTAAGGGTTTGGAAAACCTAGGGAGGCTAGGGTTTAGGAGGTACTCGAGCTTTGTATATCGAAATATAGGATTTTTAGGTTAAGTTTGCAGACCTCTTTCACGTTGAATGAGGCTCTGTATTTATAGAGGGAGGACCAACCTGGCGCCTGTTGTAGTGGCGCCAGGGCAAACTTTACACTGGCGCCACTAAGAGTGGCGCCAGGCCATTTTTTGGCTTGGCGCCACTACTAGTGGCACCAGCCAATTAGGAAAGGTTTAAGGTCGGCAAGCAACGTATCTTTGACTAGATTTGGGCGCCTGTACTAGTGACTACCATGTAAATTTTAGCCTGGCTTCACTAGGAGTGACTCCGGAAAGTCCGGGAATGATTTGAAGGAGCCGGGAATGACCCGGAAGGCCGGAAGGGAGCAGGAACACTTAAAATAGTGTCCTGGAGGTATTTGACTTGAAAAATGAAGATAAGATGTGTCGGAAAGGTTGACCGAGCCTTTAGGGGCAAAACGGTCAACCGGACCGGAAAACTGCCGGGACAGACTCAAACTGTCCCGGAAGAAGACTTGGGATCTGGAAACATTATTTAGAATGTTCCTAGAGGTTGCCAGTTGGATTCCCAGAGCCGGCGTGGTCGAAGAAGGAGATCGGCCCTCCAGGGGCAAAACGGTCATTTTGTACCGGGTTGGCCATAACTGACTCGGAATGATCTGGGAAGGTAAAGGAAGGTTGAGAATACTATAAAAAGTAATCTTAGAGGGTTACCGGTTTGATACCCAGAGCCGGTGTGGTTCCCGGGGCATTCGGATGCCTAGGGGCAAAATGGTCATCTTGACCGAAAAAGGTCCAAAGGGTAATTTGGTCATTCTTCACCGAAGTGAGCTAACAGACATGGGTGTTGACCTAGGTTTTGAGTGTTTCCGCCACTCTAACGGTGTGAGTATTTCCGCTACTCGGACGGGGTTGATGATTTGGGAGCATTTCCGCTACTCGGACGGAGTTGATGATTTGTGAGTATTTCCGCTACTCTAACGGCTTTATGAGTATTTCCGCTACTCTAACGGCTTTGTGAGTATTTCCGCTACTCTAACGGTTTTGTTAATATTTTCGCTACTCTAACGGTTTTGTGAGTAGTTTTGCTACTCGGACCGTCTCGAGGAATAAACTGTCTCGAGAGTGGGACTGGAAGGGGTCTTACCGTCTCCAAAGAGACGTGCCTGAATTGGAACCATCTCGAGGAATAAACTGTCTCGAGAGTGGGATTGGAAAGGGGTCTTACCGTCTCCGAAGAGACATGCCTGGATTGGAACTGTCTCGAGCAATAAACTGTCTCGAGAGAGGGATTGGAAAGGGGCCTTACCGTCTCCAAAGAGACGTGCCTGGATTGGAACCGTCTCGAGGAATAAACTGTCTCGAGAGAGGGATTGGAAAGGGGTCTTACCGTCTCCTAGGAGACGTACCTGGATTGTGAGTGTCTCCACCACTCTAACGGTTTTGTGAGTATTTCCGCTACCCTAACGGTTTTGTGAGTATTTCTATTACTCTAACGGTTTTGTGAGTATTTCCGTTACCCTAACGGTTTTGTGAGTATTTCCGCTACTCTAACGGTTTTCTGAGTATTTCCGCTCTCTAACGGTTTTATGAGTAGTTTTGCTACTCGGATCGTCTCGAGGAATAAACTGTCCCGAGAGAGGGATTGGAAAGGGGTCTTATCGTCTCTGAAGTGATGTGCCTGGATTGGAACTGTCTCGAGGAATAAACTGTCTCGAGAGAGGGATTGGGAAGGGGTCTTACCGTCTCCGAAGAGACGTGCCTGGATTGTGAGCGTTTCCGCCACTCTAACGGTTTTGTGAGTACTTCCGCTACTCTAACGGTTTTTTGAGTATTTCTGCTACTCTAACGGTTTTGTGAGTATTTCCGCTACTCTAACGGTTGAGTATTTTCGCTACTCTAACGGTTGAGTATTTTCGCTACACTAACGGTTTTGTGAGTATTTCCGCTACTCTAACGGTTTTGTGAGTAGTTTTGCTACTCGGACCGTCTCGAGGAATAAACTGTCTCGAGAGAGGGATTGGAATTGGAATAAGAAAGGACAATGCCCCTAAGGGCATTTTGGTCATTTTGCCTCTATTTGGGCCTGGCAAGCCCGCAAAGTGATGGAAAGACGGAATTTGGACCTAGAGAATTGGTTTCGATAGGAATACGCCCACATTGACTTGAAAACAAGTCTGGACGGAGTGTAGACTGTCGAGCGGTCAAAAATGGGGTGCTTACAGGCAGTCGTAGTTCGGACCGGAGTCCGATTGAAAAGAGATTGATTTGAAGAGAGAAATTAGATTAGAAGAAAGAGATTGAATTAAAAACTGGATTTGATTTGAGATTAGAAGTGGAGATTGAATTTGAGAAGATTGGACTTGCTTTGGAAAGACTTGATTTTAGGAAACCTAGACTTAGGAAAGAGAAGAGACTTAGAAAACATTTGACTTGACTTAGAAGGTTTAGGAAATTAGGGAAGATTGGATTTAGGAAATGTTTGAATTAGGAAAGGTTCGATTTAGGAAGGTTTTAGAATTAGGAAAGTTTCAACTTAGGAAAGCTTTGAATTTGCAATGTTTCAACTTTAGGAAAGTTTTGAATTAAGAAAGTTTCGAATTAGGAAAATTTTCAAATTAGGAAATTTTTTGAAATAGGGAAGTTTTGAAAATTGGAAAGTTTCGAGTTTAGAAAGTTTTCGAAAAAGGAAAGGTTTTAAGATTAGGAAAGTTTCCAAATTAGGAAAGTTTTGAAAATCGAAAAGTTTTGAATTTAGAAATGTTTGAATTAGGAAAAGTTTAGTTTAAGAAAGGCTTAGAATTTGGAAAGTTTGAAGTTAAGAAAGTTTTAAATTTTGTAATGTTTTGAAAAAGGGAAGTTTTGAATTTGGAAAGCTTTGAAAACAAGGAAGTTTTGAAAATAAGAAAGTTTCGTTTTAGGAAAGGTTTGAAAAAGGAAAGATTTCAGTTTAGGAAATGTTTGAATTAAGAAAATTTTGAGTTTAGAAAAGCCTTAGATTTATAAATATTTTGAAGTTTTGGAAAGTTTAGAATTTAGAAAGTTTGGAAGTTTAGAAAGATTTAACTTGAGAAAGTTTCAAATTTAGAAAGTTTTGATTGTAGAAAGATTTGAAATTTAGAAAGTTTAAGATTTAGAAAGTTTTAGAGTTTGAATTTTAGAAAATCTTGAAATTAGGAAAGGTTTGAGTTTAGGAAGAGTTTGAAAACTTAGGTTTGAAAAGTTAAGATTTGAAAAGAAGGTAGAATTAGGAAATGGTTGAATTAGGAAAGATTTTTATGTTCAAGTTTTTGGAAACTTAAGGTTTAGGAAAGTGGAAGTTTAGGAAGGATTTGAATTAGGAAAGATTTGGATTTGGAAGGGATTGGCTTTGGTCTCTAAAAGAAAAGATTTGATTTTGTTTCCAAAAACGGAAGATAGGATCTAGTTTCCTAAACGGGGATATTTGATTTGGTTTCCTAAATGGAAGATAGGATTTGGTAAAGATTTGGAAAGGAAGATTCTAGAAACCCTAGTTTGGGAAAATTATAGTTTTGACGTAGAAAAGAGGTTTTGGAAACATGTATGGTTTGGATGTAGAAAACGAGAGATTTTGGAAACCTAGGTTTGGGGCAAGGTTTGAAAACCATGTTTTTGGGAAGAAAATTTAGGGTTTCCTAATTGTGGGTTCTAGGGCTTGACTTGGGCTCTAAGTAAAGAGTTTTTTGGAAAGTGCATTTTCTAGAAGGGAATCCTAGAGAGGAGTTTCTAGAGGGAAGAGTTTTTGGAAAGGATAGTTTTTGGAAAGAGATTTTTAAAGAAAAGGAGTTTTTGGAAAGCGTGTTTTTAGAAACAAGTTTTTTTTGGAAGGAAAACCTAGAGGGAAGTTTCTAGAGGGAAGATTTTGGAAAGAGAGTTTTCAGAAAGATTTTTAGGGAGCGTTTTTAGAAAGTGAATTTTTAGGAAAGGAAGTTTTTGGAAAGGAGTTGAAAAAAGAAGCTTTGAAAAATAGATTTTGGAAGGAGTTTTTGAAAACAACTTTGGAGAGGAGAGTTTTAGGAAAGTATGTTGAAAAAGAGATTTTTAGGAAGAGGGATTTTTTGAAAAGAGAGTTTTTAGAAGGTATAAAAACATCTCACCTTCCTAAAGCAATTCTAACCATAAGAGGGATAGAACCACTTTAGGAAAGCGGTTTTGGAAAACAATAAGATTTGAAAAGATGGACCATATTGGTCACTTTTAATGTAACACTTTCCTAAAGCAACCCTAGCCATGGAAAGGCTAGAATCACCCTAGAATTCTGATTTTGAAAACAAGTTTTTGAAAAAGAGATTTTGATGCAATTTTGAAAACAAGTTTGAAAACGGTTTTGAAAACGAGTTTGAAAACGAATTTTGGAAGATGCAAGACTATGATATGCACAATACAATTTGGGGTCGTGAACATACAAGGCTAAGACTTCACCACATAATCAAGGGGGCCGTACCCACGTGGTCTTTGGTTAGACTAGAAGAAAGCACCCGACATGGTGACTCTCCAATAGCCCAATCGTAGACATGGACCGGGAATCCCCTTGTTTCAAGCATTCAAAGAAAGGGGGGGGGGGGAAGAGATGGGGGATTAAAATAGAGAAAACCCAAGTGGGTTAGGAGAGAGAAGAGAGAGGGGGAAAGTGTGGAAATTTAAATAGGGAGCCTACCTTGTATCTTATTTATTTTGCGCGCCGTGCTGTCTTCGGTCTTTGTCTTGATCTTCACCTTCAGTGTTCAAGAGTTGTCTTCAAGCTTCGGATTGCAGCTCTTCAAGTCTTCAAAAGATGGTTAAAGGCTAGTGTATGAGTGTATGGGGGAGTGTATAAGTGTATAGGAGGCTAGGGTTTAGTGTAGGGTGGCTAGGGTTTAGGAAACCTAAGGAAACTAGGGTTTTGGAGGTGCTCGAGCTCTGTATATTGAAATATAGGATTTTTAGGTTAAGTTTGCAGACCCCTTTCACGTTGAATGAGGCTCTGTATTTATAGAAGTTGGACAAACCTGGCGCTTGTTGCAGTGGCGCCCGGGCAAAATTGCTCTTGGCGCCACTAGGAGTGGCGCCAGGCCAATTCTTGGCTTGGCGCCACTAGTAGTGGCGCCACCCACTTAGGAAACTTTATAAGTCGGCAAGCAACGTATCTTTGACTAGATTTGGGCGCCTGTACTAGTGACTACTATGCAATTTTTAGCTTGGATTCACTAGGAGTGACTCCGGAAAGTCCGGGAATGATTTGAGGGAGCCGGGAATGACCCGGAAGGTCAGAAAGGATCAGGAACACTTAAAATAGTGTCTTGGAGGTATTTGACTTGAAAAGCGAGGACAAAATGGGTCGGAAAGGTTGACCGGGCCTTTAGGGGCAAAACGGTCAATCAGACCGGGAAACTGCCGGGACAAACTCGGACTGTCCCAGGAGAAGACATGGGATCTGGAAACATTATTTAGAATGTTCCCAGAGGTTTCCGGTTTGATTACCAGAGCCGGCGTGGTCGAAAAAGGAGACCGGCCCACCAGGGGCAAAACGGTCATTTTGTACCAGGTTTGCCGGGACTGACTCAGAATGATCTGGAAAGGTAAAGGGGAGTTGAGATTACTATAAAAATTAGTCGTAGGAGGTTACCGGTTTGATACCCAGAGCCGGTGTGGTCGAAAAAGGAGACCGGCCCTCCGGGGCAAAACGGTCATTTTGCACCGGGTTTGCCGGAACTGACTCGGAATGGTCCAGAAAGGTAAAGGAAGGTTGAGAACACTATAAAAAGTATTCTCGGGACATTACCGGTTTGATATCCAGAGCCGGTGTGGTCGAAGAAGGAGACCGGCCCTCCAGGGGCAAAACGGTCATTTTGTACCGGGTTTGCCGGAACTGACTCGGAATGGTCTGGAAAGGTAAAGGAAGGTTGAGAACACTATAAAAAGTATTCTCGGGACATTACTGGTTTGATACCCAAAGCCGGTGTGGTTCCCGGGGCATTCGGATGCCTAGGGGCAAAATGGTCATCTTGACTGGAAGGTATCAAAAAAGGTCCAAAGGACAATTTGGTCATTTTTCACCAAAGTGGGCTAACAGACACTGGTGTTGACCTGGGTTTTGAGTGTTTCCGCCACTCTAACGGCGGTCGTCGTGACACAGGGGTTTGTTGCCAATTCCCTATATCGACCTATTTGTGAGTATTTCCGCTACTCTAACGGTTTTGTGGGTAGTTTCGCTAGTCGGACCGTCTCGAGGAATAAACTGTCTCGAGAGAGGGATTGGAAAGGGGTCTTACCGTCTCCAAAGAGACGTGCCTGGATTGGAACCGTCTCGAGGAATAAACTGTCTCGAGAGTGGGATTGATGTAAGCACTCCATTTTTGACCGCTTGGCAGTCTACACTCCGTCCAGACTTGTTTTCAAGTCATTGTGGGCATATTCCAATCGAAACCAATTCTCTAGGTCCAAATTCCTTCTCTCCATTGCTTCACGGGCCTGTCGGGCCCAAATAGAGGCAAAATAACCAAAATGCCCTTAGGGGCATTGTCCTTTCCAAAATCTTTTCAATCCCACTCTCGAGACAGTTTATTCCTCGAAACGGTTCCAATCCAGGCGCGTCTCTTCGGAGACGGTAAGACCCCTTTCCAATCCCACTCTTGAGACAGTTTATTCCTCGAGACGGTTCTAATCCAGACACGTCTCTTTGGAGACAGTAAGACCCCTTTTCAAACCCACTCTCAAGACAGTTTATTCCTCGAGACGGTTCCAATCCAGGCACGTCTCTTTGGAGATGGTAAGACCCCTTTCCAAACCCACTCTCGAGACAGTTTATTTCTCGAGATGACTCCAATCCAGGCACGTCTCTTCGGAGATGGTAAGACCCCTTCCAGTCCCACTCTCGAGATAGTTTATTCCTCGAGACGGTCCGAGTAGCAAAACTACTCACAAAACCGTTAGAGTAGCAGAAATACTCACAAATTATCAACCCCGTCCGAGTAGCGAAAATACTCACAAATCATTAACCCCGTCCGAGTAGCGGAAATACTCACACCGTTAGAGTGGCGGAAACACTCAAAACCCAGGTCAACACCAGTGTCTGTTAGCCCACTTTGGTGAAAAATGTCCAAATTGTCCTGTGGACATTTTCTGAGACTTTCCGGTCAAGATGACCATTTTGCCCCTAGGCATCCGAACGCCCCGGGAACCACACCGGCTCTGGGTATCAAACCGGTAATGTCCCGAGAATACTTTTTATAGTGTTCTCAACCTTCCTTTACCTTTCTGGATCATTCCGAGTTAGTTCCGGCCAACCTGACACAAAATGACCGTTTTGCCCTGAAGGGCCGGTCTCCTTTTTCGATTACACCGGCTCTGGGTATCAAACCGGTAACCTCCTGAGACTAATTTTTATAGTAATATCAACTCCCCTTTACCTTTCCAGATCATTCCGAGTCAGTCCCGGCAAACCTGGTACAAAATGACCATTTTGCCCCTGGTGGGCCGGTCTCCTTTTTCGACCACGCCGGCTCTGGGAATCAAACCAAAAACCTCTGGGAACATTCTAAATAATGTTTCCAGATCCCATGTCTTCTCCTGGGACAGTCCGAGTTTGTCCCGACAGTTTCCTGGTCCGATTGACTGTTTTGCCCTTAAGGGCTCGGTCAACCTTTCCGACCCATTTTGTCCTCGCTTTTCAAGTCAAATACCTCCAGGACACTATTTTAAGTGTTCCTGATCCTTTCTGACCTTCCGGGTCATTCCCGGCTCCTTCAATTCATTCCCGGACTTTCCGGAGTCACTCCTAGTGAAGCCAGGCTAAAAATTGCATGGTAGTCACTAGTACAGGCACCCAAATCTAGTCAAAGATACGTTGCTTGCCGATTCATAAAGTTTCCTAAGTGGCTGGCGCCACTACTAGTGGCGCCAAGCCAAGAATTGGCCTGGCGCCACTCCTAGTGGCGCCAAGAGCAATTTTGCCCTGGCGCCACTGCAACAGGCGCCAGGTTTGTCCAACTTCTATAAATACAGAGCCTCATTCAACGTGAAAGGGGTCTGCAAAATTAACCTAAAAATCCTATATTTCGATATACAGAGCTCGAGCACCTCCTAAACCCTAGCCACCCTACACCAAACCCTAGCCTCCTATACACTTATACACTCCCCCATACACTCATACACTAGCCTTCAACTATCCTTTGAAGACTTGAAGAGCTACCATCAAAAGCCTGAAGACAATCCTTGAAGGTTGAAGAAGAAGATCAAGACGAAGACCGAAGATTGAAGACAAGCAAGGCGCGCAAAATAAACAAGACATATGGCAGGCTCCCTATTTGAATTTCTGCACTTCCCCCTCTCTCTTCTCTCTCCTAACCCACTTGGGTTTTCTCTATTTTAATCCCCTATCTCTTTCCCCCCCTTTCTTTGCATGCTTGAAACAAAGGGATTCCCGGTCCATGTGTAGGATTGGGCTATTGGAGAGTCACCGTGTCGGTGGCTTTCTTCTAGTCTAACCAAAGACCACGTGGGTCCGGCCCCCTTGATTATGTGGTGAAGCCTTAACCTTGTATATTCACGACCCCAAATTGCATTGTGCATATCATAATCTTGCATCTTCCCAAAATCCGTTTTCAAAGTTGTTTTCAAAATCGTTTTCAAACTTGAATTCAAAATTGCATCAAAATCTCTTTTTTAAAAACTTGTTTTTAAAACCACAATTCTAGGGTGATTCTAGCCTTTCTATGGCTAGGGTTGCTTTAGGAAAGTGTTACATTAAAAGTGACCTTTTTGGTCTATATTTTCAAGTCTTATTGTTTTCGAAAACCACTTTCTTAAAGTGGTTCTAGCCCTCCTATGGCTAGAATCGCTTTAGGAAAGTGAGACGTTTTCATACTTTCCAAAAAACTCTCTTTTCAAAAATCTCTTCCTAAAAATCTCTTTTCAACATATTTTCCTAAAACTCTCCTCTTCAAAATTGTTTTCAAAAACTCCCTTCCAAAATCTATTTTTCAAAACTCTCTTTTTCAATTCCTCTCCAAAATCTTTTCCTCAAAATTCACTTTCTAAAAACACTCCCTAGATTCGCTTTCCTAAAAACTCTCTCCAAAAACCTTTCTAAAAAACTCTATTTCCAAAATCTTCCTTCTAGAAGTTCCCCTCTAGGATTTTCCTTCTAAAATCTATGTTTCTAAAAACACATTTTCCAAAACTCCTTCTCTTTAAAATCTTTTTCCAAAAACTCTCTCTTCAAATTCACTTTCCAAAAATTTCTCCCTAGGATTCTCTTCTAGAAAATCTTCGTTTCCCAAAACGCACTCTCCAAAAACTCTTTTTTTAGAGCCCAAGTCAGGCCTTAGAGCCCACAATTAGGAAACCCTAATTTTCTTTCCAAAAACATGATTTTCAAACTTTGCCCCAAACCTAGGTTTCCAAAATCTCTTGTTTTCATGTCCAAACTATACATGTTTCCAAAACCTCTTTTCTACGTTAAAACTATAATTTTCCAAATCTAGGGTTTCTAGAATCTCCTTTTCCAAATCCTTGCCAAATTCTACATTCCCTTTAGGAAACCGAATCAAATCTCCCCGTTTAGGAAACTAGATCCCGTTCTCCGTTTTTGAAAACAAAAATCAAATCTTTTCTTTTAGAAACCAAATCCAATCCTTTCCTAATCTAAACTTTTCTTAATTCAATACTTTCTTAAACCATAAGTTTCCTAAACCTAAACTCTAAATTTTTCTTTAAATTTCAAAATCTAACTCTTTTCTAATTCAAATCCTTCCTAAACTTCCGGTTTCCTAAACCTTAAGTTTCCAAAACTTGAATGTAAGAATCTTTCCTAAATTTTAAAACTCAACTTTCAAATCTTTCCTAATTCAACCCTTTCCTAATTCTACCATCTTTTCAAATCTTAACTTTTCAAACCAAAGTTTTCAAACCCAAACCTTTCCTAATTTCAAGATTTCCTAAAATTCAAAATCTAAAATTTTCTAAATCTTAAACTTTCTAAATTTCAAATCTTTCCAAATTCAAAACTTTCTAAGTTTAAAACTTTTTTAAGTTAAATCTTTCTAAACCTAAACCTTTCCAAATTCTAAAATTTTCAAAACTTCAAAATCTTTTCAAATCTAAAACTTTTCTAAACTCAAAACTTTCTTAATTCAAACATTTCCTAAATTCAAAACTTTCCTATTTCAAAACCTTTCTTAAAACGAAACATTCCAATTTTCAAAACTTTCCTAAGTTGAAACTTTCTTGAGTTCAAAACTTTCCTAAACCTAAAACTTTCCTAGTTTCAAACTTTCCAAAAATGACACTTCCCTAGTTCGAACCTTTCCTAAATCTAATCTTTCTTAAACTCTTAAATCTTTCCTAAGTCTCTTTCCTAAGTCTTGGATTCCTAAAACCAAGTCTTTTCAAAATCAATCTTTCCAAAGCAAGTCCAATTTTCTCAATTTCAACTTCCAATCTCTTCTTTTAATCTCAAATCAAATCTAATTTTCAATTCAATCTCTTTCTTCCAATTCAACCTTCTATTTTCAATTGGACTCCGGTCCGAACTACGACTGACCTGATTCCCCCAAAGGGATACGTAGGCAACCTTCTTAGGCGCGGTCACAACATTTTTCAAATTTTCAATTCCACCCTCATGGGTGCGGTTTCCAAAATCTTTTCAAATCTCAAATTCCAATCTATTTTCAAAATTCCAATTTCAAAATTTCTATTTTCAAATTTCTACTTTCAAATTTCAAACTTTCCAATTTCAATTTTATCTCTTCAAATCTATTTTCAAATCAAATCAATCTCTTTCCAAATCTATTTTTCAATTCTTTTTTATTGCACTTGCATATCATGCATCATGTTAGTTTCTTTTCAAGCATTATTTTTCTAAAGTGGATAGGGTTGAACACATGTTGATTAAAGACTCTCATAGGTGAATCTAAGGTAGATTGACATGTAGGTACCGAAGGGCGGGGTAGGGTGATGGCTTAGTGCGTCTTCCCTACACGTAACCAACCTCCGAATCTAGATCACTGTTTTCGAAAGACCAAACGGAGTTATTTTTCAAAAAGGGCTAAATGTTTTCCAAAGGTTGCCAAACAACCTGTTTTTCATAAAAACCCTCTCTTGAGGTGATCTTTTCAAAATCGTTTTCCAAAAACCCTAAGTGTAGTTTTCGGATTATGCTTAGTTTTTAGGTGACCTAACTCACCTTAATCAAGTTAGGTGGCGACTCTAAATCTTTTTCAGAAGCCCTTTATTCAAATCCATTTTCAATTCAAACCTAGTCGCACTCATTCTTTTAGGAGGGTGAGTTCTAATGAGAGAGTACAGCATTTTTCCTGCTTGGGTGAGTATTCCTCGAGTGTGAAAAATCTGGGTGCGACAATTGAAAAGGGGTCTTACTGTCTCCGAAGAGATGTGCCTAGATTGGAACCGTCTCGAGGAATAAACTGTCTCAAGAGAGGGATTGGAAAGGGGTCTTATCGTCTCCGAGGAGACGTGATTGGATTAGAACCGTCTCGAGGAATAAACTGTCTCGAGAGAAGGATTGGAAAGGGGTCTTATCGTCTCCGAAGAGACGTGCCTGGATTGGAACCGTCTCGAGGAATAAATTGTCTCGAGAGTGGGATTGGAAAGGGGACTTATCGTCTCCGAAGAGACGTGCCTGGATTGGAACCGTCTCGAGGAATAAACTGTCTCGAGAGTGGGATTGGAAAGGGGACTTATCGTCTCCGAAGAGACGTGCCTGGAATGGAACCGTCTCGAGGAATAAACTGTCTCGAGAGAGGGATTGGAAAGGGGTCTTACCGTCTTCGAGGAGACGTACCTGGATTGGAACCGTCTCGAGGAATAAACTGTCTCGAGAGAGGGATTGGAAAGGGGTCTTACCGTCTCCGAGGAGACGTGCTTGGATTGGAACCGTCTCAAGGAATAAACTGTCTCGAGAGAGGGATTGGAAAGGGGTCTTACCATCTCCGAAGAGACGTGCCTAGATTGGAATCGTCTCGAGGAATAAACTGTCTCGAGAGTGGGATTGGAAAGGGAACTTATCGTCTCCGAAGAGACGTGCCTGGATTGGAACCATCTCGAGGAATAAACTGTCTCGAGAGTGGGATTGGAAAGGGGACTTATCGTCTCCGAAGAGACGTGCCTAGAATGGAACCGTCTCGAGGAATAAACTGTCTCGAGAGAGGGATTGGAAAGGTTTTGAAAAGGACAATGCCCTTAAGGGCATTTCGGTCATTTTGCCTCTATTTGGGCCTGACAGGCCCACGAAGTGATGGAAAGATGGAATTTGGACCTTGAGAATTGGTTTCGATTGGAATATGCCTACAATGACTTGAAAGCAAGTCTAGACGGAGTGTAGACTGCCGAGCGGTCAAAAATGGGGTGCTTACAGCTGCCCCTCTTTTTCTGTCTTTGCTTGTCAAAGACAGAAAACGATAAGAGTAAGTGTCCCATGTTGACCGCGAGGCAGTCGGAAGGATGGACACTGGAAATCTTTCGACAACGGGGGTCGAAAATGGATAACTGGCCAAAAAGGCCTTCGAAAACGAGTTTTGGCGGGAAAACGAGCAAAACTGCCCAGAATTTATAACTGGCGCCACTAGTTGTGGCGCCTTTGGCAAAAAAGCACTGGCGCCTCTGCTAGTGGCGCCAGGCTTAAGGTTAAAAACCAGAAAATTTCTGGTTCGAATAGTTACGGGATTTGAAGAGTTTTTGGAGAATCCGAGAGTCTTCAAGTGGAAATCGACTTGAACCTTGAAGAAGCACTCCTTGGGTATCGTGGGTGATTGCCAGAAGGAAACCACGTCGCCGGAAAAGTCGCCGGAAGAGAAGATTTCGTCGGAGAACTTCCAAAAGGTGAGTTTTCCAAATTTTGTTAATTTTCATGTGTAGAACTTCGTTTGAATCATGTGAATAGTAGAAATTAATGTTTTGATATGTTTTGAACACTTTGATGATGTTTTTTTTTGCATTTTGATGGTTGTTTGATTGAATTTGAATAGTTTTTCATGATTATGTGAAGAGGGTTTTTTGCAGGAATAGGAAATTTGTTCCTACAGGCATGGGTATTGGGTTTTCTGGCTATGTTTTTGTGCAATGTGCCTTAGAAAAATATGTTTAACAAACGTATGAAGTTTCGTGATTTGTTGAAAACTCGGTAAATTTTTGATTTTTTTGGAAAATAGAAAAATACTTAGAAAATTTCGAAAAATGGGAAAACCCAAGAAATTGATGAAATTTGGAAAAATACTGGAATATTTTAGAAAACATGAGGTGATTTTGAAAAATTTTGGGTAGACTTTTGAAAACCATTGATTTATTTGAAAAATAAAACATGTGTTTTGAAAATTTTGAAAAATTGAAAAGTGTGCACGGGTGTCATTGTCATGTGATTGTTGCGTTGGAAAGTGCACGTTTTGTACTTTGTGTTGATGTCATGGGTGTTGTAGGGGCCATTTTTAAACGGGACTCTGCCGAAATTTTGAAAATTATGGAAAGAGTTGGTTAAAGTTTTAGAAATAAAATCTTTTTGAAGGGAAAAGGCAGAGAACCCTTGAGATGCGATTTGGAGTTGGAAAAATCAAGAAGTATGGAAATTTTATTTTTGATTTGTTATTTGAAATCCTTTATTTGTTTTGTTTGCGTTATTTATTTGTTTTATTTTACTGTTATTTAAATTGCATGGATGGCATATTAATATCACTTACCCTGGCTTACCTTTTCAGGATGGCAGATGGAGTTTTGAGTCGGCTGAGAGCCTGGCACAGTAGTTACCCTCCGGATGAGCAAGATATCTTTCGTCGGTCCTTTGGTCGAGTGGCTTCGCTTTTATCAGTGCGGCTTATTCCCGGACTCATGGAGGCAGTGATCCCTTTCTAGCAGCCGGACTTGTCTCTTTTCCACTTTGGAGAGTGTGAGCTTACCCCTACTCCTCACGAGTATGGGTTCCTTCTTGGTTTCTGAGATGTTTCTGCTGACATTATGGGACCACTTTTTCCGGATGGTTGTATTACAGTGGTTTCGTCCCAGCTCGGATTCAAACGCGCAGTTTTTTCGTCTTCTTCTTTGCCCCAGTTTCCCTATGTCCCAGCAGAGTTCCTCTTTTTCCGTTTTGAGTTTCCTACGGGTATGCGAGTTCATTCAGGTGAGTGGCACACCTCCCAAGATTAGGCTATTTCTCGTATGGTTGCCTTAGCCTTGCTTCTGTTGAACTTCTTGGTGTTCCCTCGAGAAGATGATTTAGTGGACTGTCGACTTTGTGCACCGCTGGCCTTGATCTGTAAGGGGCATTCCTATGCTCCTATGATTGTAGGGGAGACCTTCGTGAGTCTTACGAGATTCCAGTAGACCCTTGACGCTCGTTTCCGCGGATGCGCTACTCTCTTCCAGCTTTGGGCGATTAGTCATTTGTTTGTTACACCTTTGTTTCAGCACACATGGTATCCTGAGCTCGATCATGTACATTCCCTAGCGAGATCTCAGGGTGTCATGGCAGATGAGGGGAGATTTTCACAGACCGCTACATCCTGGGCTGACTATCTTCAGAGCATGAGGTTAGGCACAGTCAAGTGGTATTCAGGGCTGGTTGGTAGGTATTGCTTGAGAGTTCGGCCTTCTGGGAGAGCTTTAGTGCCCCTAGCAGGCCTACGAGGCATTGCCCCTTTCTTCGGGATTCCGGTTCTCCGACATGCCCCCTGCGACCGAGGCCTATCATTATTGGCTTCGACGCTACGTGCTGGGTCCTAGTAGACTTGGGGATCTTCTCATTAAGACTCCTTTACCTCCCGTAGGGTATACCGACTTCTTGACTGCTATGATTATTCAGGGCCGTCGCCACAGACGGGAAAACCGTCGTCTGATACGGATGTTGCATGACCGATTGAGGATGAGAGACGCTGAGGTAGTTTTACTAGAGAGGCAGTTAGCAGCAGCCAGATCGACACATGATGACCCACCTTTGGGTGCTGCGAGGGCCCGCAGGCGGCCACGAGGCGTTCTAGGCAGTTCTCCTTCCCTGGAGGGTGATGTGATGGATGGCCCATCCTTGCGGGAGACTGTGGAGTCCCTTACTCGAGAGAGGGACATGCTTCTGGCTAGATGTGCGGACTATGAGCGAGGCCGGCCTGGGTCTTCTATTGCTGGTACTTCTTCGAGTGCTCCTCTTGTGACCAGCGAGCCAGTGGATCCCTGCATAGCTGATTCCTCCTCTGATGACGACGGGGAGCGATATATTTTTGCCCCTCGCTCTTAGATTTGCTGATTTCTGCATTTGTAGAAAAACATACTTTGTTTAGTGTTATGCCTCTTTTATCTTATGAATTCACGACCTCCCGTGCTTTTGGTATAATTTCTCTGTATGATTAGTATAGTAACAAATTTGGGAAAAATTAAACGAGAATTGCAGTTTAATGAAAAATAACTCCCCTTTGTTTGATTCTTTGACTCACTGACTGTTCCGCGAAAGGGACCTCTGCTTCTTTTAACCCTAACTGAGCTAAACTAGAGAATGCCTTTCAAGACGCCTTTCGAATTTTACACTGTTGCTTTTATACCTTAACTTCTGGGGAATGTAGTAGCTCGAGCTATTTCTTATATCTAAATCTCTTGTTCCCACCCCCTTTTTTTTGTTTTTTTTTTTTTTGCTATTTTTGCTACTAGTGCCCTTGAGGGTTTTCACCAGTCCCAGCTCTGTCATTTTTTCACCAAGGCACCTTTGCAGGTTTTCGCCAGGGTCGACAGTTTTGTATCTTGCCACTTCCCTACCTTTTTACCTACGGCACCCTTTCGGGTTTTCATCGCATTCTCGGGAAGTGCTTAACTTTTCTCTCTTCTTTCTCTCTCTTTCCTCAGCTTGGTCTCGGGCTTCTGTTGAGAAGCTCCTAAACGCTACTTGCATCATTCTCCAGCCCATGGCATATTTAGTAAGCTCATTTGGACTAATCAATTTAACTCCAATCTGAGAGGACTTTTAGGGGTTATGGTGTTGGTATTTACTTTCGAAAAAAGAAAAGGCTCAAGCCTACCACTCTACTAGTGATCATCTTTGATAGTTTTTGGTTCAATGGCACTTTTCCTGCGTATTCCCATCTTTCCTTGGGTATCTCATTGCACGTCTTTTTTTTTTTTTGCCAATGACGTTAATACCAATATTTGTGCGAACTTCAAGTAGTACTTCAAGGCTTCTTCTTTTCTTTTCTTTTCTTTTTTTTACTATTTTCAGTGCCTCTACTGAACATGATCACTTTGTTGGTGGAATGCTCCTAAAAGAAAGTAATCGGCTCTGAAGGTTTGACAAAGGTTATATATATATGCATTTTAATTGGGTAGAAAATGAAATAAGGGCCCCTCATCATCTTGGAATTAGATTGTTTAGTCCATAGAGCTTTAACCTTAAAACACTACCTTATTGATTAATGGAGAATGAGGAGAGTAGGTTTTATTGCTTCTTTACAGAAACCAAAGGCCTAGCTTTCGGAATCATATGTAGTAGTGTTTGACAGCATCTGAATTCAATGGGCTAGGAAATTCTTGGCCATCCATTTCCTCCAAAACGAGAGCTCCTCCAGACAAGACTTTCTTTACCACGAATGGCCCTTCGTAGTTTGGAGCAAACTTTCCCTGTGCTGTCTCCTAATGGGGGAACACCTTCTTGAGCACCAAATCTCCCGGCTGGAATGATCGAGGTCGTACCTTCTTGTCAAATGCTCTGGCCATTCGCCTTCTGTAACATTGAGCGTGATAAACTGCAGCTAACCGCTTCTCATCCAGCAAACAGAGTTGGGCATATCGGTTTTTAATCCATTTTGCTTCGTCTAACTTGGTTTCTGTTAAGATTCGTAAAGAAGGAATCTCAATCTCAATGGGGATGACTGCCTCAATGCCGTAAACTAGCTCAAAAGGGGTATTTTCGGTGGAGACCCTCATAGTAGTTCGGTAAGCCATCAATGCAAACGGAAGTTTCTCATGCCAATCTTTGTAATTGTCAATCATTTTTCAGAGTATTCTCTTAATATTCTTGTTGGCTGCTTCTACTGCCACATTCATCTAGGGCCGGTAAGTGACCAAATTTCGATGAGTAATGCGAAACGTTTGGCATAGCTTTGATATCAATTCCTTGTTCAGATTGGAAGCATTATCAGTAATGAGTGACTAGGGAATCCCATATCGGCAGATGATGTAATTTTTTATGAACCTTTCTACGACCTTCTTGGTGACATGGACGTAAGAGACGGCTTCCACCCATTTAGTGAAATAATCAATGGCGACCAGGATAAAGCGTTGGCCATTGGAAGCTTTAGGAGTGATAGGACCAATCATATCTATCCCCTACATAGAAAAGGGCCATGGGGCAGACATAAAATGGAGCTCAGACGGTGGTGCTTTGATCTTATCCCTATGTATCTGACATTTGTGTCACCGAAGAACGTATCTAATGCAATCTGACTCCATTATTGACCAGTAATACCCTGTCCGGAGAATCTTCTTTGCAAGCATGTGGCCATTCATGTGGGGGCCACAAACTCCCTTGTGCACTTCCTCCATGATAACTTTGGCTCCGGCGGCATTGACACATCTTAGAGGTCCGAACCATGATCTCCTGAAAAGCTCATTTTCAGCCATGAAATAATGTCCCGCCAAACGACAAATGGTCTTCCTATCGCGTTGTGTTGCCGCATCGAGGAACGTCCTGGCTTGAATATACCTCTAGATGTCATAAAACCACGGTTTCTCGTGAGGTTCAATAGTTGTTTGTAGACAATAAGAGGGGACATCCCTGGTGAAGATCTGTAGAGGGGGTATTTCAGTGCCACTGTCGACCTTGATTGCTGCAGCCAATGTAGCCAAGGCATTGGCAAAGCTGTTCTCTGTTCGGGGCACGTGACGAAAATCCACGCTTTTGAATAGCTGACACAAATCCTTGACCTGTTGATGATACGGGGAGAGTTTGGCATCTCGAGTTTGATACACGTCCTTGGATTGCTGAATGACCAAATCTGAATCATCAAGAACAACCAATTCATCAATCCTCATTTCTAATGCCAATCTTAACCCCAGGATGCAAGCCTTATATTCGGCGATGTTATTAGTACAGAGTTCAAGTTGCAGCTTAACTATAATAGGATAATGACTGCCGGTTCTTGACACTACTACTGCCCTAATGCCAGCTCCCCTTTTATTAGCAGCATCGTCGAAAAACATCTTCCACCCGGCTGGTTCTTGCTCTTCAGACGTACCATCAACGCATAGTATATTTTCATCGGGAAATTGGGGCTCCATGGATTGATAATCATCAATGGGGTTCTTAGTTAGATAATTAGCTATCACCTGCCCCTTGATTGCTTTACGGGTAGTGAACACAATGTCGAATTCTGACAGGATCATGTGCCATCGAGCAATTCTACTGGACAGGGTTGGTTTCTCGAATATATACTTGAGGGGATCCATTTGAGAGATGAGGAAGGTGGTATGATAGAGCATGTAGTGTCAAAGCCTGTGAGCTGACCAGGTTAATGCGCAGTAGGATTTCTCGAGATCGGAATACTTCGCTTCATATGGCAGAAATTTCTTACTGAGGTAGTAAATGGCTTGCTCTTTTCTCCCCGTTTTATCATGTTGCCCTAGGACGCATCCCATAGAAGTATCTAACACTATCATGTACATCAGCAAAGGACGCCCCGAGGTTGGTGCCACTAGGATAGGGGGATTTCGAAGATATTCTTTAATTTTCTCAAACACCTTTTGACAGTTATCATCCCACTCCTTTGGAACGTCTTTCTTAAGGAGCTTGAAAATAGGTTTGCACAGGTGGATCATTTGGGCGATGAACCTGCTAATAAAGTTCAACTTTCCTAGAAAAGACCGAACCTCCTTTTCCCCTTTTGGTGTAGGCATTTCAACAATGGACTTCACCTTGGCAGGATCAACCTCTATCCCCTTTTCATTGACTATAAATCCCAATAATTTCCCTGAAGATACTCCGAACGTGCATTTAGCCGGATTTAGCTTAAGCTGATATCTACGGAGGCGATCAAACACCTTCCGCAAGTTAAACAAGTGGTCTTTCCGTTGCCTGGACTTGACGATCATGTCATCCACATAGATCTCTACTTCCTGATGCATCATGTCATGGAATAAAGTTACCATGGCTTTTTGGTAGGTTGCCCCTGGGTTGCGAAGCCCGAATGGCATGACCTTATAACAGTATACTCCCCAGGGGGTAATGAAAGCAGTCTTCTCCCGATCTTCTTCAGCCAGCTTGATCTGATTATATCCTGAAAAGCCATCCATGAAGGAAAACATTCCATGACCGGCCGTGTTGTCAACAAGCAAATCTATGTGGGGAAGAGGAAAATCATCCTTTGGACTGGCCCTGTTGAGGTCTCGAAAGTCAATGCACATCCGCACCTTGCCATCTTTCTTGGGTACCGGGACGATATTAGCCAGCCATTGGGGATATTCTACCACTTGCAGAAACCCTGCCTGAAATTGTTTAATCACCTCCTCCTTAATCTTCAGGCTCCATTTAGGTTTCAATCTTCTTAGCTTCTGCTTAAAGGGTTTCATCTGCGGGTCCAAAGGTTGTCTATGTTCCACAATGGATTCATCTAGTCCGGGCATGTCTTGATAGGACCATGCGAAAACATCCAAGTATGCATGTAAAAGTTCCAATAACTCTTTGCGCTACCATTGATCTAGGCCCGTACCGATTCTAAGCTCCTTCGGATCCCCTTAATTTCCCAAATTAATGGTTTCCGTTTTCTCAATGTTTGGGGTATTACGATTCTTATGTCTTTCTATTTGTTCTCGAATTTCCTCTGGCACCTCCTCTGTAAAATTTACATCTTCTTCAATCCCCAATTGTTGGTAATCAAACTCGGTGTTCAAGTCATCATTTATCAAGATTATCATTCCCTGGACTAGCTGAGTAGGATATCAGATGCAAGGGTCCCTGGCATGGAAAATAGTCTACAATAAATCAAACAAGAAAGGGATATTATTTTATTCATTGATAACTTGATTTTAAAAAGTCAAGACAAACAAATTTAAAAGGACAAAGTTTATGGCGAATCAGTTACTCCAGGGTCTCGCTCTAACGGGCTTTGTACCGAAACTTGCGAGCATGGATGATGTCCTTGCTGGCCCAATTATGCAATTTTTCGCTTGGCAACATTGCTCGAATAGATCCATCTTGGGTTACTCCGATGCTGGTTGTCATGACGGGAGCTTCTCCTTGGACTTTTCTTTTCTTATTACTTAATACAAGTGTTCCTTTTCCCATGTCTAACTGCTTGAATTGGTCCGAGACTTCCATGATAGCTTTCTTATCAGCCCTTTTCTTCCGCGCTGCTTCTATTCTTTCTCTTTTTGTGGGTTCATATCCCAACCCAAAGGTGGGTTCAGCTGACGGTATTTCTATGACTTCTGGTCTTCCTTGTAAACATCTCCCTAAGCCTTTACCCAGATGGAAACCATTTTCTTTAAAGTACCGTACTACCATCTGAGAGTTCTTGGAATAACTTGGCTTCACCTGATCTTCCTTCTGCACGACAGTGATATATTCGAACGATTGAAAACAAGAGGGCAGTTCAGTGTCAGATGCAATGATGTCAGCTTTGTATACAGCGAGCTCTTTTTCAGCGAAAATAGCAATTAGCTTGGAGCCCACGATGAACTTGACTTTCTGATGAAGACTAGAAGGAACCGCACCCGCCGAATGGATCCAGGGCCTTCCTAACAGCAAGTTATAGACAGCTGGAATGTGCAAAACTTGAAATTTAATCGTGAAGGTTACTGGTCCTATCTCAACAGGCATTTCAATTTCCCCCATGGCTTCCCTCCGAGATCCATCAAAGGCACGGATGATCATACCACTATTTTTCAAGTAAGTTTGGTCCATTCCCAGCCTTTCCAGAGTAGAATACGGGAACACGTTCAATGCTGACCCATTATCTATCAATACTTTGGCCACCATTCTTCCTCTTATTCTTACGGCGATATGCAAAGCTCGAGTATGACCTGTTCCATCAGCCGGAATCTCATCATCAGAGAAAGTGATGATGTTTGGGGCCATAATGAGACTGACCATGTCATGTAGATTGTCTGGCGTGAAACTCTCGGGCACATGAGCATCCTTGAGGATCTTTATTAAAGCATTCCGGTGCACCTCAGAAGTGAGCAGCAAACCCAACATCGAAATATGGGCTGGGGCTTTCCTAAGCTGTTCCATGATATCGTAATCGACCTTTCCTAAAGCTTTGGTGAATTCTGACATCTCCTAATTTGTTGGCTGGTTGGAGCACTCTCCTTCTTTATCCTTCCCCTTCCTTTTTCTTCCACTTCAACAGAGGTATAAAGGCGCCCTGACCGAGTCATTCCCCCTATTTCTGTTACGGGCTCTCCGATGCCCTTATCAGGTGGGTAATTCCATGGGACGTTATGAAGACTGGGTATTGGTGTTTGGGTTATGGTGGGAAGAGTTATCCTTGGGTTTATGGGCAAAGGGATTGCTACAGGTAAAGGGTTGGTGAGGACGGGTAGAGTGGTGGGCACATTTGGCTTCTTTGGCAAGACTAAAGGTAGTTTAGGTCGTGTGTTTCCTTGGTTGTTGGTTTGAGGTTCAGGTCGAGCCATAGCGATCATGGGTTCAGGTTCGAACAATGTATTAAGGACAAGGGGATAATGGGAAGGGTCTAGTAAGGCTCCTATGGTTAAGTTCATGTCAGGTAGATAAGATTGCGTGGTTAGGAAGGAAGGATTTTGGTATTCGGGCTCCTCTAAGGCAGGAATTGTCCCTTCTGAGATTGCGGTAAGTGTGTTGCACAGGGGGTTCCCGCTAGCATTCCCGCTTCCCAATGGTATGTTTTCCTGAAGCTTGTAACCCATGGCCTTCACTATTATAGAGGAAGTTGGACTAGTATTCATTACCTATAATAATGACGACAACAGTTACAAATTAGAGTTTGGTTCCTGGAGAAATCTATGCAGTGCATGTCCTAGGGTGCCCCCCTTAAAGAGGGAAACTAGTCATGATGTATTGGCTCACTTTTGGAGATAGGGGGTTTGCCCCTGTATGCAGACGCTTTACCGTCAGGGAGGAACCTTCAGCCATTCATGCATTCATTCATAAAAATAAAAAATAAAAAAAAGGTACATTAAATTTTGGGTTTAAGATACAAAAGAGTTGGAATACATTTTAATAGGGGAAGGGGGGACATTTTCCTTTGGACTTCCACCTATCTACTTTTACAAAGGGAAACCCTAAACTACTCTTGAGTCTTCGGATTCGCCTTCCTTGGATTTGATGTCGAGGAGGCCGCTGAGAGACCTTGTTGATTGATTGCCCCTTGTCTTCTTGGCAACCCTATCTCCATGAGCATAGAGGGATTGGGGCCACTCTTATGGAATGAATTGAGATGCATGCAATGAGTCCTTAGGGTTACGCGGGAACCCTTAGGGTTTGGGTAGGTTTAATGCAAGGGAGAGTAACGTTGGTGTCACTCTCAATGGGTTGATCATATGCATGAGAATGCAGTGACTTGAGTTACTTGGAACTGTTGTCTTGATACGGGATATTGAATGCATGAACATGAATATGCAAAGAGTATAAGGAGAGAAGGTACAATTGAAGTAAACAAGCATGCATGAACAATTAGACAGGCATTATAACAGTATAAATACAAGCATTATAACAACAGGTATAAATGAAAGTAAAAGCAGTTGCCCTTTCCTCCGTGATTTTGAAAACGGTGCTCATGTCCTAAATCCAGCAGAGGTTCGGCTGTGCATGGTGTCTATATGAGTATGAGGTTAAGGGTTGACTAATGTGTCCTAAAAAGGCTCGGTCCCCGGATCTTCAAACCTAGGCCCACTCCCTGAGGTGGTGCCATGATCGGTTGGTGATCCGAGCGGGGGAACCATCAAGAGGCCGTAGGCGAAGAAACTGACACAGCATCTTGCCCACAACCAATATACCGTTCCCCTTTTCAAACTAGAAAGGAAATATCAGGGTATGCAAGTATGCAGAATGAAAGTGCACATGCAGTGTGTGTGTGATTTTTAAAAGTGGAGGAAAGGGCCCAACAACTCCCATTCATCTTGTACATCACATTCATGCAAAGCAGTTAATAAAATTTAAACAAAACGTGTACCTACAAAACAAAGATGCAAGTGTTAGTATGTGGATGACAAACATAATACAAGATAATATGAGTAAATGCATGTTTTTTTTTTTTAAAACAATTTTGAAAATTTGGTTTTGAAGATTTAAAGTGAATAGGATTGAACCAAGTTAATTGAAGACTCTACATGGGTAAAGGGTAAAGAGACATGACTAACGGCTTAACCCTCTAAGTATCCCCAGTGGAGTCACCAGCTGTCGCGCTTAGATTTTTCGCACTCGAGGAATACTCACACAAGTGGGAAAAATGCTGTACTCTCTCGTTAGAACTCACCCTCCTAGAAGAATGAGTGCGACTAGGTTTGAATTGAAAAATTGGTTTGAATAAAGGGCTTTTGAAAAAGATTCGGAGTTGCCACCTAACTTGATTAAGGTGAGTTAGGTCACCTAAAAACTAAGAATAATCCGAAGACTACACTTAGGGTTTTTGAAAAAAAAGGTTTTGAAAATATCTCCTCAAGAGAGGGTTTTTAAGAAAACAGGTTGTTTGGCAACCTTTGGAAAATATTTAGCCCTTTTTGAAAAATAACTCCTTTTGGTCTTTGAAAACAATGATTCTAGGTTCGGAGGTTGGTTACGTGTAGGGAAGACGCACTAAGCTATCACCCTACCCCGCCCTTTCAGTACCTATATGTCAATCTACCCTAGATTCACCTATGAGAGTCTTGAATTAACAAATGTTCAATCCTACTTCACTTTAGAAAAGCAATGTTTGAAAAGAAACTAACATGATGCATGATATGCAAGTGCAATAGGAGAGAATTGAAAAATAGATTTGGAAATAAAAAAAAAGAAATTGATTTGAAAATAGATTTGAAGAGATGGAATTGAAATTGGAAAGTTTGAAAATTGAAAGTAAAAATTTGAAAAAAGAAATTTTGAAATTAGAATTTTAAAAATAGATTGGAATTTGAGATTTGAAAAGATTTTGGAAACCACACCCATGAGGGTGGAATTGAAAGTTTGAAAAGTATTGTGACCGCACCTATGAAGGTTGCCTACGTATCACTTTGGGGGAATTAGGTCAGTCGTAGTTCAGAATGGAGTTCGATTGAAAAGAGATTGATTTGAAGAGAGAAATTGGATTAGAAGAAAGATATTGAATTGAAAACTGGATTTCATTTGAGATTAGAAGAGGAGATTGAATTTGAGAATATTGGACTTGCTTTGGAAAGACTTGATTTTAGGAAACCTAGACTTAGGAAAGAGAAGAGACTTAGAAAACATTTGACTGGACTTGGAAGGTTTAGGAAATTAGGGAAGATTGGATTTAGGAAATGTTTGAATTAGGAAAGGTTCGATTTAAGAAGGTTTTAGAATTAGGAAAGTTTCAACTTAGGAAAGCTTTGAATTTGGAATGTTTCAACTTTAGGAAAGTTTTGAATTAAGAAAGTTTTAAGTTAGGAAAGTTTTCAAATTAGGAAATTTTTTGAAATAGGGAAGTTTTGAAAATTGGAAAGTTTCGAGTTTAGAAAGTTTTCGAAAAAGGAAAGGTTTTAAGATTAGGAAAGTTCCCAAATTAGGAAAGTTTTGAAAATCGAAAATTTTTGAATTTAGATATGTTTTGAATTAGGAAAAGTTTAGTTTAAGAAAGGCTTAGAATTTGGAAAGTTTCAAGTTAAGAAAGTTTTAAATTTTGTAATGTTTTGAAAAAGGGAAGTTTTGAATTTGGAAAGCTTTAAAAACAAGGAAGTTTTGAAAATAAGAAGGTTTCGTTTTAGGAAAGGTTTGAAAAAGGAAAGTTTTCAGTTTAGGAAATGTTTGAATTAAGAAAGTTTTAAGTTTAGAAAAGCCTTAGATTTATAAAAATTTTGAAGTTTTGGAAAGTTTGGAAGTTTAGAAAGATTTAACTTGAGAAAGTTTCAAATTTAGAAAGTTTTGATTGTAGAAAGATTTGAAATTTAGAAAGTTTAAGATTTAGAAAGTTTTAGAGTTTGAATTTTAGAAAATCTTGAAATTAGGAAAGGTTTGAGTTTAGGAAGAGTTTGAAAACTTAGGTTTGAAAAGTTAAGATTTGAAAAGAAGGTAGAATTAGGAAAGAGTTTTATGTTCAAGTTTTTGGAAACTTAAGGTTTAGGAAAGTGAAAGTTTAGGAAGGATTTGAATTAGGAAAGATTTAGATTTGGAAGGGATTGGTTTTGGTCTCTAAAAGAAAAGATTTGATTTTGTTTCCAAAAACGGAAGATAGGATCTAGTTTCCTAAACGGGGATATTTGATTTGATTTCCTAAAGGGAAGATAGGATTTGGTAAAGATTTGGAAAGGGAGATTCTAGAAACCCCAGTTTTGGAAAATTATGTTTTTGACGTAGAAAAGAGGTTTTGGAAACATGTATGGTTTGGATGTAGAAAATGAGAGACTTTGGAAACCTAGGTTTGGGGCAAGGTTTGAAAACCATGTTTTTGGGAAGAAAATTTAGGGTTTCCTAATTGTGGGTTCTAGGGCTTGCCTTGGGCTCTAAGGAAAGAGTTTTTTGGAAAGTGCATTTTCAAGAAGGGAATCCTAGGGAGGAGTTTCTAGAGGGAAGAGTTTTTGGAAAGGATAGTTTTTGGAAAGAGATTTTTAAAGAAAAGGAGTTTTTGGAAAGCGTGTTTTTGGAAACAAGTTATTTTTGGAAGGAAAACCTAGAGGGAAGTTTCTAGAGGGAAGATTTTGGAAAGAGAGTTTTTAGAAAGATTTTTAGGGAGCGTTTTTAGAAAGTGAATTTTTAGGAAAGGAAGTTTTTGGAAAGGAGTTGAAAAAGGAAGCTTTGAAAAATAGATTTTGGAAGGAGTTTTTGAAAACAACTTTGGAGAGGAGAGTTTTAGGAAAGTATGTTGAAAAAGAGATTTTTAGGAAGAGGGATTTTTTGAAAAGAGAGTTTTTAGAAGGTATAAAAACATCTCACCTTCCTAAAGCAATTCTAACCATAAGAGGGCTAGAACCACTTTAGGAAAGCGGTTTTGGAAAACAATAAGATTTGAAAAGATGGACCATATTGGTCACTTTTAATGTAACACTTTCCTAAAGCAACCCTAGCCATGGAAATGCTAGAATCACCCTAGAATTGTAATTTTGAAAACAAGTTTTTGAAAAAGAGATTTTGATGCAATTTTGAAAACAAGTTTGAAAACGGTTTTGAAAACGAGTTTGAAAACGAATTTTGGAAGATGCAAGACTATGATATGCATAATGCAATTTGGGGTCGTGAACATACAAGGCTAAGGCTTCACCACATAATCAAGGGGGCCGGACCCACGTGGTCTTTGGTTAGACTAGAAGAAAGCCCCCGACACGGTGACTCTCCAATAGCCCAGTCCTATACATGGACCGGGAATCCCCTTGTTTCAAGCATGCAAAGAAAGGGGGGGAAAGAGATGGGAGATTAAAATAGAGAAAACCCAAGTGGGTTAGGAGAGAGAAGAGAGAGGGGGAAAGTGCGAAAATTTAAATGGGAAGCCTACCTGGTATCTTGTTTATTTTGCGCGCCGTGCTGTCTTCGGTCTTCGGTCTTCGGTCTTTGTCTTGATCTTCACCTTCAGTCTTCAAGAGTTGTCTTCAAGCTTCGGATTGCAGCTTTTCAAGTCTTCAAAAGATGGTTGAAGGCTAGTATATGAGTATATGGGGGAGTGTATAAGTGTATAGGAGGCTGGGGTTTAGTATAGGGTGGTTAGGGTTTGGGAAACCTAAGGAAACTAGGGTTTTGGAGGTGCTCGAGCTCTGTATATCGAAATATAGGATTTTTAGGTTAAGTTTGCAGACCCCTTTCATGTTGAATGAGGCTTTGTATTTATAGAAGTTGGACAAACCTGGCGCCTGTTGCAGTGGCGCTAGGGCAAAATTGCTCTTGGCGCCACTAGGAGTGGCGCCAGCCAGTTAGGAAACTTTATAAGTCAGCAAACAACGTATCTTTGACTAGATTTGGGCGTCTGTACTAGTGACTACCATGCAATTTTTTGCCTGGCTTCACTAGGAGTTATTCCGGAAAGTCCGGGAAAGATTTGGAGGAGCCGAGAATGACCCGGAAGGCTAGAAAGGAGCAGGAACTCTTAAAATAGTGTCCTGGAGGTATTTGATTTGAAAAGCGAGGACAAGATGTGTCGGAAAGGTTGACCGGGCCCTTAGGGGCAAAACGGTCAATCGGACCAGGAAGCTGCCAGGGCGAACTCGGATTGTCCTGGAAGAAGACTTGGAATCTGGAAACATTATTCAGAATGTTCCCGGAGGTTGACGGTTTGATTCCCAAAGCCGGCGTGGTCGAAAAAGGAGATCGGCCCACTAGGGGCAAAACGGTCATTTTGCACCGGGTTTGCCGGAACTGACTCGGAATGGTCCAGAAAGGTAAAGGAAGGTTGAGAACACTATAAAAAGTATTCTCGGGACATTACCGATTTGATACCCAGAGCCGGTGTGATCGAAGAAGGAGACCGGCCCTCTAGGGACAAAACGGTCATTTTGTACCGGGTTGGCCGAAACTGACTCAGAATGGTCTAGAAAGTAAAGGAAGGTTGAGAACACTATAAAAAGTATTCTCGGGACATTATCGGTTTGATACCCAGAGCCGGTGTGGTTCCCAGGGTATTCGGATGCCTAGGGGCAAAATAGTCATCTTGACCGGAAAGTCTCAAAAAAGGTCCAAAGGACAATTTGGTCATTTTTCACCAAAGTGGGTTAACAGACATTGGTGTTGACCTAGGTTTTGAGTGTTTCCGCCACTCTAACGGCGGTCGTCGTGACACAGGGGTTTGTTGCCAATTCCCTATATCGACCTATTTGTGAGTATTTCCGCTACTCTAACGGTTTTGTGAGTAGTTTTGCTACTCGGACCGTCTCAAGGAATAAACTGTCTCGAGAGTGGGATTGAAAAGGGTTCTTACCGTCTCCGAAGAGACGTGCCTAGATTGGAACCGTCTCGAGGAATAAACTGTCTCGAGAGAGGGATTGGAAAGGGGTCTTACCGTCTCCGAGGAGACGTGCCTGGATTGGAACCGTCTCGAGGAATAAACTGTCTCGAGAGAGGGATTGGAAAGGGGTCTTACCGTCTCCGAAGAGACGTGCCTGGATTGGAACCGTCTCGAGGAATAAACTGTCTCGAAAGTGGGATTGGAAAGGGGACTTATCGTCTCCGAAGAGACGTGCCTGGATTGGAACCATCTCGAGGAATAAACTGTCTCGAGAGTGGGATTGGAAAGGGGACTTATCGTCTCTGAAGAGACGTGCTTGGAATAGAACCGTCTCAAGGAATAAACTGTCTCCAGAGAGGGATTGGAAAGGGGTCTTACCGCCTCCGAGGAGATGTGCTTGGATTGGAACCGTCTCGAGGAATAAACTGTCTCGAGAGAGGGATTGGAAAGGGGTCTTACCGTCTCAGAAGTGACGTGCCTGGATTGGAACCGTCTCGAGGAATAAACTGTCTCGAGAGTGGGATTAGAAAGGGGACTTATCATCTCCGAAGAGACGTGCCTGGATTAGAACCGTCTCGAGGAATAAACTGTCTCGAGAGTGGGATTGTAAAGGGGACTTATCGTCTTCGAAGAGACGTGCCTGGAATGGAACCGTCTCGAGGAATAAACTGTCTCGAGAGAGGGATTGGAAAGGTTTTGGAAAGGACAATGCCCCTATGGGCATTTTGGTCATTTTGCCTCTATTTGGGCTTGACAGGCCCACGAAGCGATGGAAAGATGGAATTTGGACCTAGAGAATTGGTTTCGATTGGAATATGCCTACAATGACTTGAAAACATGTCTAGACGGAGTGTAGACTGCCGAGCTGTCAAAAATGGAGTGCTTACAGTGGGTTCGGCCCCCTTGATTATGTGGCGAAACCTTAACCTTGTATGTTCACGACCCCAAACTTGCATTGTGCATATCATGATCTTACATCTTTCAAAAATTGTTTTCAAACTCGTTTTCAAAGTTTGCATTAAACTTGTTTTCAAAATTGCATCAAAATCTCCTTTTTCAAAACTTGTTTTCAAAATCACAATTCTAGGGTGATTCTAGCCTTTCCATGGCTAGGGTTGCTTTAGGAAAGTGTTATATTTAAGGTGACTTTCATGGTCCATATTTTCAAACCTTTGTTATTTTCAAAACCACTTTCCTAAAGTGGTTCTAGCCTTCTTATGGTTAGAATTGCTTTAGGAAAGTGTGACATTTTTATACCTTCTAAAAACTCTCTCTTCAAAAGTCTCTTTTCCTAAAAATCTCTTTTTTAACATTCTTTCATAAAACTCTCCTTTCCAAAGTTGTTTTTCAAAAACTCCCTCCAAAAATTTATTTTTTTCAAAACTCCCTTTTTCAACTCCTTTCCAAAATCTTCTCCCCAAAATCCACTTTCTAAAAACGCTCCCTAAAAATCTTTCCTAAAAATTCTTTCCAACAATCTCTTGCGAAAAACGTCTTTCCTACAAGCTCCCTTCCAAAAATGTTTTCTTCAAAATCCACTTTCCCAAAAACTTCCTTCCTAAAACTCTTTTCAAAATCTCTTTCTAAAAACTTCTCATTAGGATTTGTTTCCAAAAACTCTTTCTCCAAATTCACTTTCTAAAAACTCCTCTCTAGGATTGCCTTCCAAAAGTCTTCGTTTCCAAAAAGCTTACTTTCCAAAAACGCTTTTCTTGGTGCTCAAGTCAAACCTTAGAACCCACAAATAGGAAACCCAAATTTTCTTTCCAAAAATGTGATTTTCAACCTTGCCCCAAACCTAGGTTTCCAAAACCTCCCTTTCTACATCAAAATCATAAGTTTCCAAAAACACCTTCTCTACATCAAAACTATAGTCTTCCAAATTTTGGGTTTCTAAAATCTCCCTTTCCAAATCGTTGTCAAATCCAATCTTTCCTTTAGGAAACCAAATCCCATCTTCCCTTTAGGAAACCAAATCCAATATCCTTTTTAGGTAACTAGATCTTATCCTCTGTTTTTGGAAACAAAATCAAACACTTCTTCTTAGAAACAAAATCCAATCCCTTCCTAATCTAACTCTTTCCCAACTCAACTTCTTCCTAATCTCCTACTTTCCTAAATCTTAAGTTTCCAAAACTTGGACACAAAAATCTTTCCTAAATTTTAAAACTCAACTTTCAAATCTTTCCTAATTCAACCCTTTCCTAATTCTACCCCTTTCCAAATTTTAACTTTTCAAATCCAGGTTTTCCAATCTTTCCTAAATTCAAACCTTTCTTAGTCTCAAGATTTTCTAAAACTCAAACTTCCAAACTTTTTAAATTCTAAACCTTCTTAAAGTTTCAAATCTTTTCAAATCTAAACTAAAAACTTTCTTATTTTTAAAACTTCCCTATTTCAAAACATTCCAAATTCAAACTGTCCTAAAATTCTAAGCTTTCCAAATTCAAAACTTTCTTAAGTTGAAACTTTCCAAATTCTAAACCTTTCTTAAACTAAACTTTTCCTAATTCAAAACATTTCTAAATTCAACACTCTCCTATTTCAAAACCTTTCTTAAAATGAAACTTTCTAATTTCAAAACTTTCCTAAACCTAAAACTTTCCTAAGTTGAAATTTTCCTAAATTGACATCTTTCTTAAATTGAAATCTTTCCTAATTCCAAAACTTTCCTAAAATGACACTTTCCTAAAACGGAACTTTCCTAATTCGAGCCTTTCCTAAATCCAAGCTTCCCTAATCTACCGAGTCCAACTTTTGAGTCAAATCTTTTCTAAAATCCTTCCAAGTCAAGTCAAATCTTTTCTAAGTCTCGAGTCTTTCTTAAGTCTAGGTTTCCTAAAACCAAGTTTTTCAAAGTCAAGTCTTTTCAAATCTTCCAATCAAAGTTCAATCTCTCAATCTTTTAATCCAATTTCCAATTTAATCTCTTTCTTCAAATCAACTCTTCTATTTTCAATCGGACTCTTGTCCGAACTACGACTGACCTGATTCCTCCAAAAGGATACATAGACAACCCTCATGGGTGCGGTCACAACATTTTTCAAATTTTCAATTCCACAACTTCTTTCAAATCTCCAATTCTATAATCTTCTTCAAGTTTCCAATTCTATGTTCTATTTCCAATTTCCAATTCCAAACATCTATTTTCAAATCTCTATCTCCAAATTCTAAAAAATTTTCAATTTCAAATCTATCTTTTCAAATCTATTTTTCAATTCTCTTTTTCTTGCACTTGCATATCATGCATCATGTTAGTTTCTTTTCAAACATTGTTTTTCAAAGTGGATAGGATTGAACAGTTGGTTAGTCGAAGACTCTCATAGGTGAATCTAGGGTAGATTAACATGTAGGTACCGAAAGGGCGGGGTAGGGTGATGGCTTAGTGCATCTTCCCTACACATAACCAACCTTCTAACCCAGGATCACTGTTTTCAAAGACCAAAACGGAGTTATTTTTAAAAAAGGGCTTAAATGTTTTCTAAAGGTTACCAAACAACCTGTTTTCCTAAAAACTCTCTCTTAAGGTGGTATTTTGAAAAACCTTTTCTAAAAACCCTTAGTGTAGTTTTCGGATTATGCTTAGTTTTTAGGTGACCTAACTCACCTTAGTCAAGTTAGGTGGCGACTCCAAATCTTTTCTAAGAGCCCTTTATTTAAATCTGTTTTCAATTCAAACCTAGTTGCACTCATTCTTCTAGGAGGGTGAGTTCTAACAGGAGAGTACAGTGTTTTTCCCGCTTGTGTGTGTATTCCTCGAGTGCGAAAAATTTGGGCGCGACAGAAAGTAAAAACCCAAAAAAAAAAACCAAAGGAAAGCATGGCGTTTGCTACAAATGGGTATCTTAGTTACCATAAAATGCGACCCAAAAGTAAGTTTCCCATTTCATTTTAACTGGTAGATCGTGCAGTAAATTCGTTTCAGCCGTTGATTGGTCTTTAAAATAATTACTTTTCCATCGCATTTTGTTGCAATTGTTGTCACATTAGGTAATAATTGTGATCACATGATGTATGAAGTAATAGCATTGAAGTTGTAACTTTTCACTCGGTATTTTTCACTTTGTTTTTTTGTGTTTTTGTTTGGAGCACCTTGAATCTAGTTAGCAATGATTTTGCAAAGAATCTCATTTAATGGGGTTGAGGTTTTGCAAGCTACTAGTCCCCAAAATCACCAATTCACTGTTGGGTATCCAAGAATCTTTAACGATGTATTTATGTTTTTCTATAGAGAGAGTGAGAGATTCTCTACTATATAGTTTGAAGAGGGTTGGTGCTATCGTAGTAGAAGATGCTTTTCATCCTCGTGGAATAGACAGACAACATTCCCAAGAATCATAAAGCGAAAGCGGATCAATGTTGTTGTTGTTGCTGCTGCTACAAGGTTATAAACCAACTAGTGCTATCCATCTCTGCCCAAAGAAGCTTCAATACTGGCGATGACGGACTTCATTCGTAATCTCTCCTCACATTCAAACTTCACATGCGCATTCAAACTCAAATTGACCTTCCCAACTCTAGTCCAATCAACTGGTTGCTTGTCGGGTCTGTCAGGCTCACTTGAAGTCAAATAACCAAAATGCCCCTGAGACATCATAAGCTCAATTTCATTTGGCATGCTCTTCGAGAAGGTACCTAAGTTCTTAGCAAGATAAGTCCACCATTTCTAAGATTTTTTCAAAATATCCGGCATGCCTAGAGTGCCATTCGAACCAAATCTGGACTCATTGCGGCGATTTTCAAGCAAAATGACCATTTTACCCCCGGGTGCCTGATTGCTCTCGTTAACCACACTGGCTCTGGGTATCAAATCAGTGAGTCCCTGGGGTACTGCCACGAGTATCCCCGATCTCCAAATCTCATTCTTGTCAATTCCAGGCTTATTTTAAGGTCTCCCAGTTTAAATGACTGTTTTGCCCTTGGTGGGCCGATCGTCCTTTTCAACCACTTCGGTTCTGGGTATCAAACCGGTAATCTTCCAGAACACTCTTAATAGTGTTTCCAACCTTTGAATGTTATCTTGGACCATCCCGGGCCAATTCCGGTACGTTTTGGTCTAAATGACCATTTTACCTTTGGTGGACAGGTCACATTTTTTAACCATTTTGGCTCTAGGTATCAAACCGACAACCCCTAAGGCACTCCTGGGTGTCTTTATCTCTTTTCCAGTTGAGCCGCATAGCCCGCCAACTTTCTAGATCAAACTAGAGCCAATCACAGTGAAGCCAAGCCAAAAAATGGCTTGAAGCCACTAGGAATGGCGCCCAGATCTTCGCCTTGCGGCCCAAGCCTAATCAAATCTTTGGAATCATTGCCATACCAAGGTGGCACCACTCCTAGTGGTGCCTGGCCAGAATTTGGCACGGTGCCACTACTAGCCAATTTGGTGCCGCTACCTCCTCAAAGTTTTGCCTATAAATATAGGCAACCCCCCAACGTATTCCAGGTCTGAAAACTCACAAAGAAACGTTGTCTCTGTCAAGATAGCCCCCGAAATCATCCAACCTAATTCTCTCAAGGCTCTCTCAAGCCCTAGCCCCCTCTAGCTCTAAACACTAAAACCTTAGCTTCCTCACTCTATTAAAAATCAATTCCAGCCCTTGAAAGCTCTTAAAGACCGTTGTAAGGTTCAAATAAGTCCTCCATTGAAGCATTCAAGCTAACAAGAAGACATTGTAGGGTTCTATCTACTTTTTTGTAATCCCTCACTCTCTCTTCTCCCTCCTAGTCCACTTGGACTATTCTATCTTTTAATTCCCATCTTCTATCCCTTATTCTTACATGCTTGAAACATGAGGACTTTAGGTCCATGCCTAGGAAAAGCTTTCGGGAGATCACCGTGATAGGGGTATTCCTTTAGCCTAACCAATTATGGTATGTTCTTAGGCCCCTTGCAATGTGGTGGAGCCTTCAACCTTATATGTTCATGTCTCCATTGCATTATAACTGTCATGCTCATGCATTGTTCATCACCATCATGTTTTCAAAGCTGCCTTCAAAAGCGTTTTCCAAAATTACACCCCAAAGTTACTTTCAAAGCTATTTTAAACTTGTTTTTTTCACGAAATCACAACCTTAGGGCAATTCTAGCTTTTTCATGGTTAGGGTTTCCCTAGGAATGTGACACATTCAAATTGGCCACAAAGGTCCATATTAGGGTTTCAAGCACTAACATATTTTCAAAATCACAACCATAAAGAGGATTTTCCAAATTAAGGTTTTGGGGTCGCTTTAGGAAAGTGACATATTCAAAGAGTCCTTCAAAGGCCACATTAGGGTTTTAAGTCTTAAAACCTTTCTTTCAAACTTTAGTTTCCAAACTCTTTTAAATTCCATTTTCAAAATGCTTTTTTTCCAAAATTGGTCATAGAGTTGCTTTTCTTGAAACTTAGGCTCAAACCCTAGATTTCCACGCCTTAGGAGGCCCTCCTGAAGTCCCCTAATCTCCAATTTGCATTCTTGCAACTTTCTACCTTCATTGCATCAAAATGATTTTCTAGATCCTTGTGACATCACATTTCAAAGTGCATAACTCTCTTGAGTGGTTTTCAAAAGTGCCGCATGAAATCATAAGATCTTCAAAATCAAATCTTTCCTTTTTTAAACCAAATCTTTCCTTCTTAAAACGAAATCTTCTATTTTTTGGAACAAAATCCAATCTCTCTATTTTTGAAAATAAAATTCAATCTTCTATTTTTTAAAACAATATCAAATCAATCTATTTTTGAAAATAATTCAAATCTTTCCAAAGGTCAAACTTTTCCTTTCTCAAGAAGATTTCATTTCTCAAAAATTTCCTAAAATGAAACTTTCCTTTTTTTCAAAACTTTCCTTTTTTAACTAAAAATCATATGTTTTTCATATTGTATTAAATTAAATCTTTTCTACCTCAAGGCATTCTTCCTAAACCCTAGGTTACTTGCGTCACAATTCACTTTCAACTTTAGGTTGCCTAAACCCTAGTTGGTCAACCCTTGGTCAATCTAGCCTTAGGTCAACCCAACTTTAGTTGGTCAACCCTAAGTCAATCCAACCTTAGGTTAATGCAACTTTAGTTGGTCAACCTAACCCTTGCTGTTCAACTTTAGGCGGTCTAACCCAAGGTCAACCTATCCTTAATTGGTCTAACCCAAGGTCAACCTGACCCTCAGTTACCTTAACCCTAATTCGCCCAACCTAGGTTAGGAGGCTTCAAAATGGTAACTCTGGGACCCTTTTCCAAACTCCAATTCCTTAAGCATTTCTATGGTTTGCTATCATACTAAAGTTTCTAGAGTTTTAAATAGGGGTTTTCTTTAGGGTTCCTCTGTTAATCTTTTATTTTTTATAGATGAAAATTGAGGGGGGCAATTTTTTGCTCTCATTCAAGGTGTATAATTTTTAACCAAGAATTATATCTCCACAGTGTTACTGATAATTTATGAGTACATGCCGAACCGAAGCAACGTATCTCTCAACGTGCAAACCATTGCAACCGATAGTTGGCCTTTGGTTTGGACACCTCCAAATTGTGATTGCTGCCTATGCCCATGTGGTTTTATTCCACTATTGTATTACCGATTTTGCTTACCTAGGGTTGTATGGTGCGAGAATACTTATGTCTATGTTTATTGGCAAATACTATACTAGTATGATTTATGCATCCATCACGCAAACCATGAAGAACTTATGTCTTATGTAATTTGACGTTTTTATAATATATATATGTATATATATATATAAAATTTTATACATTTTTATTATAGTAATGGCATGCGACATTCTTATAATTATTGTATATTATACAAGAATTGATAATTTATTATTATTGGTAATACTTATAGTTTCAATAATAAATTATCAATAATATAATAAGAAATTACAATCTTGATGGCTTTCAGAATTTTTTTTTTCTAAAGCTTGAAAAGGCTTCTTCAAGGCATGTTGACTTCAAGAACATCTTCAACTCTTCAAGATGAAATCAATTCACTTTTGATTACATTTAGAGTTTTTCAATCAATATCACTTCTTCAATTAATTTAAGGCCTTCTTCAAAATCTTCAAAAGAGCTTCCAAGACTTGAAATCTCTTCTCTTCAACTAATCTTTTATACTTTTTTGAACTTTTTCAATTTCTTTAAGATGGAGTCCTTTCCATTTGATTTGTTCTAGGATTCTTCAATCAATGTAACTTCTTCCATCTATTCAAGACTTCAATATAATCTTCAATGAAGCTTCTAAGTCTCGTGATTTCTTCCGCACTTTCAAGACATCTTCAAATCTTCTAAGAAAGCTTCTATGTCTTTGAGTGGGTCTCTTCTTCTTCCATTCTTGTAAGACACATTCAAATCTTCAAGGTGAGCTTCCATATCTTGTAAGAGTCATCTAAATGAGGTTGTAACTATGAGACTATTGAATTTGTCAACTCATCATACTCATTGTCTCCACTCTTTGTTGACAATCTTTGCATCACACGAGTTCTTCAATACGAAGCTTCAAGTCATAAACCTATTGAAACAGAAACTTGCTCCCCCTCTCTTTTGTGCTTTAAGCCTTAAAGCATATATCCTTTTGCTCTCCCTTTCTTGTGCAATTGATGCTTCAGTGGATTGATATGGCTATGAGGATCGAGGGTCTTCATAGTGAATAAGTTCTTGAATTCTCGTAGGATCTTTAGTCACTTTGAAACAGAGTTAATACAATATGTTCCTTTATCAATCTTCAAGTTCTTCTATCAATCTTCATGTTTCCAAAACAAATCACCATGATAGGATTTCAAAGCTTGCATCATTCTTTTCAATACTTGTTAAACTTCTTGAGCATATTCAATATCTTCGAGAATAAGACTACTTAAGTAATCTTTTTGTTGGATACTCAAATGATTAACTCAATTATTTTCTTGTTATCAAATGATTATAATCTAATCTACACACTTAATTGAAATCATTAGATAACAAACACATGATTTTGTTATCATCAAAATCAACATGGAGATCAATCTTGAGTCAACACTTTCTTCTAATGAAAAAGAAAGATGCATTACCAGTATAAGATTTTAAGAGCAAATTAAATGCCACATCTATATAAAACCCCTTTTTAATCAATAAATAAATTATAAGTCTTATATGTTTTTAAAACTTTATATGCCATAATCAAAGTCCTATATAGATTCTATAAATTTTTATAAAAAAAAAGTTCAAGTCAATATTAGAAAAAATACCCTACGAGAAGCAATATTGAAAATAACAACGTTAGTTAACTTATATTAAAAAGGCAACGGTTTAACTTAAGAAAATCAATTGTGCCAAAGTTTTGGGATCCTATATACTATAAAAAAAAAAAAAAAAAAAATCAACACACGTGTGGGGGAATTTAGAAGAAAAAAAAAAGATTTAAAAATCAACACACACTAATTAATTTCGAATGTAAAAAAAATAAAAACCTATTTATGTCATTTCATGCATATAAGGAGTTAATTTAGATAATGAACTTATTTTTTATTTATATTTTTTTGCATACATTACATATATTTTGTCAAAAGATTTAATATTTAAGGGAAATTGCAACCTACCTCAAACCTCAAAGGAGCGAATGACTTTTCTATAACTTTCAGGAGTGGATTGTATTAGTCAAAAACCTAAAAGTAGGTGAATGTAATTTGCCCCAAAAAAAAAAAAACCCTAGTACACAATCACAGTTACTTGTCGCGCCCCGGTTTTTAGGTGTCCAAGGTCCTTTCGGCTCGGAGATCCTAAAGCATGGAACTCTGTCACTAGAACTCATACTCCTAGAAGGACAAGTGCGACTAGGTTTGAAAATTGGTTTGATTAAGGGCTTTACAAAAATAGGAGTCGCCACCTAATTTGATAAGGGTGAGTTAGCGCACCTAAAACTAAGTGTTAATCTAAAGATTAAACTTAGGGTTTTTGGAACAAGTTTTGAAAACTTCCTCAAGAGAGGGTTTTTAAGAAAATAGGTTGTTTGGTAACCTTGGAAAAGATTTAAGCCCTTTCTAGAAAATAACTCCATTTTGGTCATTTGAAAACAGAAATCTATCGTTCGGGAGTTGGTTACGTGTCGGGAAGATATCTTAAAATCATCACCCTTTCTCGCCCTTTCGGTACCTACATGTCTAATCTCCCTTTGTTCACTCATTAGAATAACCGGTTACCATTGTCCATTTAATATCCACTTTAGAATTTTGAAAACGGGGTTTAGTCATCACTTTTCGGATAGATGATGCATGATGCAAGTTTTTTAAAGAAGTTTGAAAATAATGGGGGTTTTGAAAAAGTTTAGAATAGAAATTTTGAATTGATTGAAATTTTTGAAAAGGGGATTGAGGTTGAAATAAAAGTTATGACCGCACCATTTTAGGTTGCCTACGTATCTCATTTGGCGAGAATCAGGACATTCGTAGTTCGGGCAAGAGCCCGATGAAAAATAGGCGCATTAGGGCCTTTGGAAGGTTTAAAGATACTTTGGGGTCTTTGAAAAAGTGTAAGACACTTTGAGGTCTTTTGAAAAAGTTTAAGACACTTTGAGGTCTTTTGGAAAAGTTTAAGACACTTTGAGGTCTTTGGAAGTTGAAGACTCTTTGAGGTCTTTGGAAAAGTTTGAGACACTTTTTGGTCTTGGAAGTTGAACACTCTTTGTGGTCTTGGAAGTTTTGACTTGAAATTGGATGGTGGAGTATTTTAAAAATATTTTTGGATCAACTTAAAAAAGTATTGGAAAAAAATGCTTTGGTATGACTCAAGAGAACTTGAAAGTGTTTTTGAAGTTTGTTTTGAAAACCTCGAAGGCGTGCTCCTATGAATTAGTTTTTGAAATTGATTTTTGAAAATGGCTAAGGGTTTGGAATCCTAATATGGGCAACCTTAGAGGTTGTTCTTGATTTATCACTTTGTCCTTGGAATCCCTAACCATGAGGGGGTTATAGGCACCTTAGGTTTGTGACCTTTTGAAAGCATTTTTGGAATTGTCTTAAAGATGGAGTGTAGGGACATTTGAAGAGTTTATGGAGTTGGTTTTTTGAAATCAAGAGAGTAGGATGTTTTGGAAAAATGGGTTATGAGGATAGTTTAAAATTGAGTGATCATTTAGAAAATGGTTCAAGAGTTGGAACCTTGAAGTGTACTAACCTAGGTTAGGTTGGCCTAGGGTTAGGGGTGACCTAAGGTTAACTAACTTGGGTTAGGTTAACCTAGGGTGAATGAACTAGGGTCAAGTTAACCTAGGGTTGGTTAACTAGGGTCAAGTTAACCTAGGGTTGGATAACTAGGGTCAAGTTTGTCGCGCCCAGATTTTTCGCACTCGAGGAATACACACACAAGTGGGAAAAATGCTATACTCTTTCGTTAGAACTCACCCTCCTAGAAGAATGAGTGCAACTAGGTTTTAATTGAAAATGGATTTGAATAAAGGGCTTTTGAAAAAGATTTGGAGTCGCCACCTAACTTGATTAAGGTGAGTTAGGTCACCTAAAAACTAAGAATAATCCGAAGACTACACTTAAGGTTTTTGAAAAACGATTTTGAAAATACCACCTCAAGAGAGGGTTTTTTTTAGAAAAACAGGTTGTTTGGCAATCTTTGGAAAACATTTAGTCCTTTTTGAAAAATAACTCATTTTGGTCTTTGAAATCAGTGATCTAGGTTCGGAGGTTAGTTATGTGTAGGGAAAACACACTAAGCCATCACCCTACCCCGCCCTTTCGGTACCTACATGTCAATCTACTCTAGATTCACCTATGAGAGTCTTTAACTAACTAATGTTCAATCCTATTGTCGTGCCAAGATTTTTCGCACTCGAGGAATACTCACCCAAGTGGAAAAAATGCTGTACTCTCTCGTTAGAACTCACCCTCCTAGAAGAATGAGTGCGACTAGGTTTGAATTGAAAAATGGATTTGAATAAAGGGCTTTTGAAAAAGATTCGGAGTCACCACCTAACTTGATTAAGGTGAGTTAGGTCACCTAAAAACTAAGAATAATCCGAAGACTACACTTAAGGTTTTTGAAAAACGATTTTGAAAATACCACCTCAAGAGAGGGTTTTTTTTAGAAAAACAGGTTGTTTGGCAATCTTTGGAAAACATTTAGCCCTTTTTTGAAAAATAACTCCTTTTTGGTCTTTGAAAACAGTGATCTAGGTTCGGAGGTTGGTTACGTGTAGGGAAGACGCACTAAGCTATCACCCTACCCGCCCTTTCGGTACCGACATGTCAATTTACCCTTGATTCACCTATGAGAGTCCTTAATTAACATATGTTCAACCCTATTCACTTTGAAAAAATAATATTTAAAAACTAACATGATGCATGATATGCAAGCACAAGTTAAGAGAATTGAAAAATAGATTTGAAGAGATAGAATTGAAATTGGAAAGTTTGAAAATTTGAAAATAGAAATTTGAAATTGGAAGTGTGAAAATTGATTGGAATTTGAGATTTGAAAAGATTTTAGAAACCGCACCCATGAGGGTGGAATTGAAAGTTTGAAAAGTATTGTGACCGCACCTATGAAGGTTGCCTACGTATCCCTTTGGGGGAATCAGGTCAGTTGTAGTTCGGACCAGAGTCCGATTGAAAATAGATTGATTTGAAGAGAGAGATTGGATTGGAAGAAAGAAATTGAATTGAAAATTGGATTTGATTTGAGATTAGAAGAGGAGATTGGAAATTGAAATTGAGAAAATTGGACTTGCTTTGGACAGATTGATTTTGGAAAGACTTGGTTTTGAAAAGATGGAGGTTTAGAAAATCTAGACTTAGGAAAGGTAGGAGACCTAGGAAAGACTTGAGATTAAGAAAGATTGGATTGGAATGTTGAATTTGAAAGATTTGGGAAGATTTGAAAACTTGGAATTTAGGAAAGATTTGGATTAGGAAAGTTTTGAATTAGGAAAGTTTCATTTTTGGAAAGTTTTGAAATTGGGAAAGTTTGGAATTTAGGAAAGTTTTAGGTTTAGGAAAGTTTTCACTTTAGGAAAGTTTTAGGTTTAAGAAAGTTTCAACTTAGGAAAGTGTTGTTTTAGGAAAGGTTTTGAAATTAGAAAATTTTGAAAATTGAAAAGTTTTGAATTTGGAAAGTTTTGAAAACAAGGAAGTTTTGAAAACAAGAAAGTTTCGTTTTAGGAAAGGTTTGAAAAAAGAAAGTTTTCAGTTTAGGAAATGTTTGAATTAAGAAAGTTTTGAGTTTAGAAAAGTCTTAGATTTGGAAAGATGTTGAAGTTTTAGAAAGTTTAGAATTTGGAAAGACTTAGGGTTAGAAAGATTTAACTTAAGAAAGTTTTGAATTTAGAAAGTTTTGATTTTAGAAAGATTTGAAATTTAGAAAGTTTAGGCTTTAGAAAGTTTAAGAGTTTGAATTTTAGAAAGTCTTGAAATTAGGAAAAACTTGAATTTAGGAAAGGTTTTGAAAACTTGAATTTGGAAAGTTAAGATTTAGAAAGGGGGTTAAATTAGGAAAGGGTTGAATTAGGAAAGATTTAAAAATTGAGTTTTAAAGTTTAGGAAGGATTTTTATGTTCAAGTTTTTAGAAACTTAAGATTTAGAAAAGTGGAAGTTTAGGAAGGTTTTGAATTAAGAAGGAATTGGATTTTTGAAACTTAAGGAAAGGTTTAAAGTTTAAGTTTAGGAAACTTATGGTTTAGGAAGGAATTGAATTAGGAAAGGTTTGGAATAGGAGGGGATTGGATTTGGTTTCTAAAAGAGAAAGGTTGGATTTTATTTCCAAAAACGGAGGACGGGATCTAGTTTCCTAAACAGGGAGTTAGGATTTGGCAAGGATTTGGAAAGGGAGATTCTGGAAACCCTAGTTTTAAAAAATTGTAGAGAAGAAAAAAAAAGGGTTTTGGAAACGTGTATCGTTTGGATGTGAAAACAAGAGGTTTTGGAAACCTAGGTTTCGGGCGAAGTTTGAAAACCATGTTTTTGGAAAGCAAATTAGGGTTTCCTAATTATGGGTTCTAGGGCTTGACTTGGGCTCTAAGGAAAGAGTTTTTGGAAAGTACGTTTTTAGAAACGAAGGTTTTCTAGAAGGGAACCCTGTCGCGCCCAGATTTTTCGCACTCGAGGAATACTCACACAAGCGGGAAAAATGCTGTACTCTCTCGTTAGAACTCACCCTCCTAGAAGAATGAGTGCAACTAGGTTTGAATTGAAAATAGGTTTGAATAAAGGGCTTTTGAAAAAGATTCAGAGTCGTCACCTAACTTGATTAAGGTGAGTTAGGTCACCTAAAACTAAGAATAATCCGAAGACTACACTTAGGGTTTTTGAAAAAATGATTTTGAAAATATCACCTCCAGAGAGGGTTTTTAAGAAAACAGGTTGTTTGGCAACCTTTGGAAAACATTTAGCCCCTTTTTTGAAAAATGACTCCTTTTGGTCTTTGAAATCAGTGATTCTAGGTTCGGAGGTTGGTTACGTGTAGGGAAGACGCACTAAGCTATCACCCTACCCCGCCCTTTCAGTACCTACATGTCAATCTACCCAAAATTCACCTATGAGAGTCTTTAACTAACTATAGTTCAACCCCATGCACTTTGAAAAAAAATAATGTTTGAAAACTAATTTAGCATGATGCATGATATGCAAGTGCAAGATGAAAGAATTGGAAAATAGAAATTGATTTGAAAAGAAATTGATTTGATTTGAAAATAGATTTGAAAAGATGAAACTGAAATTGGAAACTTTGAAAACTTGGAAATAGGAATTTGAAAATTGATTGGAATTTGAAATTTGGAAAGATTTTGGAAACCACACCCATGAGGGTGAAATTGAAAGTTTGAAAAGTATTGCGACCGCACCTATGAAGGTTGCCTACGTATCCCTTTGGGGGAATTAGATCAGTCGTAGTTCGGACCGGAGTCCGATTGAAAAGAGAAGAGTGGATTTGAAGAAGGAGATTGAATTGGAAATTGAATTCGATTTGGAATTGGAAGAGGAGATTGGAAATTGAAATTGAGAAAATTGGACTTTGATTTGAAAAGATAGATTTGGACTTGCTTTAAAAAAAGAGAAGGTTTGAGAAAACCTAGACTTAGGAAAGATAGGAGACCTAGGAAAAACTCAAGAGTTTAAGAAAGATTGGATTGGGATGTTAGATTTGGAAGATTTTGAAAGATTTGGAAACTTGAAATTTAGGAAAAATTCAGATTAGGAAAATTTCGAATTAGGAAAATGTTATCTTTGGAAAGTTTCATTTTTGAAAAGTTTTAGGTTTAGGAAAGTTTTGAATTAGGAAAGGTTTGAAAAGAGAAGTTTTGATTTTGGAAAGTTTTGAAAACAAGGAAGTTTCGAAAATAAGAAAGTTTCGTTTTGGGAAAGGTTTGAAAAAGGAAAGTTTTTAGTTTAGGAAATGTTTAAATTAAGAAAATTTTGAGTTTAGAAAAGTCTTAGATTTGAAAAGATTTTGAAGTTTTGAAAAGTTTAGAATTTAGAAAGATTTGGGTTTAGAAAGATTTAACTTAAGAAAGTTTTGAATTTGGAAAGTTTTGAAGTTGGAAAGATTAGAATTTTAGAAAGATTTGAAATTTGGAAAGTTTAGGATTTAGAAAGTTTTAGAGTTTAAATTTTAGAAAGTCTTGAAATTAGGAAAGGCTTGAGTTTAGGAAAGGTTTGAGTTTAGGAAGAGTTTGAAAACTTAGATTTGAAAAGTTAAGATTAGAAAATGGTTGAATTAAGAAAGATTTTTATGTTCAAGTTTTAGAAACTTAAGATTTAGGAAAGTAGAAGTTTGGGAAGGATTTGAATTAGAAAAGAATTGGATTTTGAAACTTAAGGAAAGGTTTAAAGTTTAGGTTTAGGAAACTTATGGTTTAGGAAGGAATTGAATTAGGAAAGGTTTGGACTAGAAAGGATTGGATTTGGTTTCTAAAAGAAAAAATTTGATTTTGTTTCCGAAAACGGAGGACGGGATCTAGTTTCCTAAACGGGGAGATTGGATTTGGTTTCCTAAAGGGAAGATAGGATTTGGAAAGGGAGATTCTAGAAACCCTAGCTTTGGAAAATCGTAGTTTTAATGTAGAAAATAGGTTTTGGAAACGTGTATCGTTCGAATGTGAAAACAAGGGGTTTTGGAAACCTAGGTTTGGCGCAAAGTTTGAAAACCATGTTTTTGGAAAGAAAATTTAGGGTTTCCTAATTGTGGGTTCTAGGGCTTGACTTGGGCTCTAAGGAAAGAGTTTTTGGAAAGTGTGTTTTTGGACACGAAAGTTTTCTAGAAGGGAATCCTAGGGAGAAGTTTCTAGAGGGAAAAGTTTTTGGAAAGTAAATTTGAAGAGAGTTTTTGGAAAGAGATTTTAAAGAGAGGGAGTTTTTGGAAAGCATGTTTTTAGAGACGTAGATTTTAGAAGGAAAATCCTAAAGAGGAATTTCTAGAAGAAGATTTTGGAAAGAGAGTTTTTTAGAAAGATTTTTGGAAGAGGTTGTTGGAGAGAGTTTTTAGGAAGGTGAATTTAGGGAGTGTTCTTAGAAAGAGATTTTAAAGAGAAGGAGTTTTGGAAAGTTTGAAAAAGGGAATTTTGAAAAATAGATTTTGGAAGGGAGTTTTTTGAAAACAATTTTAGAGAGGAGAGTTTTAGGAAAGTATAAAAACATCTCACTTTCCTAAAGCGATTTTAGCCACAAGAGGGGTAGAACCACTTTTAAGAAAGTGGTTTTGAAAACAAGGTTTGAAAATATAGACCAAATGGTCACTTTTAATATGACACCTTCCTAAAGCAACCCTAGCCATGGAAAGGCTAGAATCACCCTAGAATTGTGGTTTTGAAAACAAGTTTTTGAAAAAGAGATTTTGATGCAATTTTGGAAAACAAGTTTGAAAACAGTTTTGAAAACAACTTTGAAAACGAGTTTTGAAAGATGCAAGATTATGATATGCACAATGCAATTTGGGGTCGTGAACATACAAGGTTAAGGCTTCACCACATAATCAAGGGGGCCGGACCCACGTGGTCTTTGGTTAGACTAGAAGAAAGCCCCCGACACGGTGACTCTCCAATAGTCCAATCCTACACATGGACCGGGAATCCTCTTGTTTTAAGCATGCAAAGAAAGGGGGGGAAAGAGATGGGGGATTAAAATAGAGAAAACCCAAGTGGGTTGGAGAGAGAAGAGAGAGGGGGAAGTGCGGAAATTTAAATAGGGAGCCTACCTTGTTTCTTGTTTATTTTGCGCGCCGTGCGGTCTTCGGTCTTCGGTCTTGATCTTCTTCTTCAACCTTCAAGGATTGTCTTCAAGCTTTAGATGGCAGCTCTTCAAGTCTTCCAAGGATGGTTGAAGGTTAGGGTATGAGTGTATGAGGGAGTGTATGAGTGTATAGGAGGCTAGGGTTTGTGTATAGTGGCTAGGGTTTGGGAGAACCTAGGGAGGCTAGGGTTTTGGAGGTGCTCGAGCTCTGTATATCGAAATATAGGATTTTTAGGTTAAGTTTGCAGACCCTTTTCACGTTGAATGAGACTCTGTATTTATAGAGGGAAGACAAGCCTGGCGCCTGTTGCAGTGGCGCCAGGCCAAATTATACACTGACGCCACTAGGAGTGGCGCCAGGCCATTTTTTGGCTTGGCTCCACTACTAGTGGCGCCAGCCATTTAGGAAACAATTAAGGTCGGCAAGCAACGTATCTTTGACTAGATTTGGGCGCCTGTACTAGTGACTACCATGTAAATTTTAGCCTAGCTTCACTAGGAGTGACTCCGGAAAGTCCGGGAATGATTTGAAGGAGCCGGGGATGACCCGGAAGACCGGAAAGGAACAGGAACACTTAAAATAGTGTCCTGGAGGTTTTTGACTTAAAAAGTGAGGACAAAATGTGTTGGAAAGGTCGACCGGGCCTTTAGGGGCAAAACGGTCAACCAGACCGGAAAACTACCGGGACAGACTCATGCTGTCCCAGAAGAAAACTTGGGATCTGGAAACATGATTTAGAATTTTCCCAGAGATTCCCGGTTTGATTCCCAGAGCCGGCGTGATCGGAAAAGGAAGACCGGCCCACCAGGGGCAAAACGGTCATTTTGCACCGGGTTGGCCAGAACTGACTCGGAATGATCCGGAAGGATAAGGAAAGGCTGAGAATACTACAAGAAGCACTCTCGGGAGGTTACCGGTTTGATACCCAGAGCCGGTGTGGTCGGAAAAGAAGACCGGCCCACCAGGGGCAAAACGGTCATTTTGCACCGGATTGGCCGGAACTGACTCGGAATGACCCGGAAAGGTAAGGGGAAGTTGAGAACACTATAAAAAGCATTCTCGGGTCATTACCGATTTGATACCCAAAGCCAGTGTGGTCGAAGAAGGAGACCAGCCCTTCAGGGGCAAAACGGTCATTTTGTACCGGGTTTGCCGGAACTGACTCGGAATGATCTGGAAAGGTAAGGGGAGGTTGAGAACACTATAAAAAGTATTCTCAGGGGGTTACCGGTTTGATACCCAGAGCCGGTGTGGTTCCCGGGGCGTTCGGATGCCTAGGGGCAAAATGGTCATCTTGACCGAAAAGTCTCGGAAAAGGTCCTAAGGGTAGTCTGGTCCTTTTCCACCGAAGTGAGCTAACAGACACGGGTGTTGACCTAGGTTTTGAGTGTTTTCGCCACTCTAACGGTGTGAGCATTTTCGCTACTCGGACGGGGTTGAAGATTTGTGAGTATTTCTGCTACTCAGACGGGGTTGAGTATTTCCGCTACTCGGACGGGATTGATGATTTGGGAGTATTTCCGCTACTCTAACGGTTGAGTATTTCCGCTACTATAACGGTTCTGTAAGTATTTCCGCTACTCTAACGGTTGAGTATTTCCGCTACTATAACGGTTCTGTAAGTATTTCCGCTACTCTAACGGTTGAGTATTTCCGCTACTATAACGGTTCTGTGAGTATTTCCGCTACTCTAACGGTTCTATGAGTATTTCCGCTACTCTAACGGTTCTGTGAGTATTTTTGCTACTCTAACGGTTCTGTGAGTATTTCCGCTACTCTAACGATTTTATGAGTAGTTTTGCTACTCGGACCGTCTCGAGGAATAAACTGTCTTGAGAGAGGGATTGGAAAGGGGTCTTTTCGTCTCCAAAGAGACGTGCCTGGGTTTTGAGTGTTTCCGCCACTCTGACGGTTTTGTGAGTGTTTCCGCCACTCTAACGGTTTTGTGAGTGTTTCCGTCACTCTGACGGTTTTGTGAGTGTTTCCGCCACCCTAACGGTTTTGTGAGTGTTTTCGCCACTCTAACGGTTTTGTGAGTGTTTCTGTCACTCTGACGGTTTTGTGAGTGTTTCCGCCACTCTGACGGTTTTGTGAGTGTTTCCGCCACTCTGACGGTTTTGTGAGTAGTTTTGCTACTCGAACCGTCTCGAGGAATAAACTGTCTCGAGAGAGGGATTGGAATCGGAATAAGAAAGGACAATGCCCCTAAGGGCATTTTGGTCATTTTGCCTCTATTTGGGCCTGACAGGCCCACGAAGCGATGGAAAGATGGAATTTGAAACTAGAGAATTGGATTCGATAGGAATATGCCCAAAATGACTTTAAAACAAGTCTGGACGGAGTGTAGACTGCCGAGCGGTCAAAAATGGGGTGCTTACAAACCCTAGGGAGGAGTTTTCGGAAAGTGCGTTTTTAGAAACGTAGATTTTGGAAAGAAGATCCTAAAGGGGAATTTCTAGAAGGAAGATTTTTGAAAGGGAGTTTTTGGAAAGATTTTTGGAGAGAGTTTTTAGAAAGTGGATTTTGGGGAGAGGATTTTGGAAAGGAGTTGAAAAAGGGAGTTTTGAAAAATAGATTTTTGGAGGGAGTTTTTAGAAAACACTTTTGGATAGGAGAGTTTTAGGAAAGCATGTTGAAAGAGATTTTTAGGAAGAAAGACTTTTTGAAAAGAGAGTTTTTAGAAGGTGTAAAAACATCTCACTTTCCTAAAGCAATTCTAACCATAAGAGGGCTAGAACCACTTTAGGAAAGCGGTTTTGAAAACAACAAGATTTGAAAATATAGACCATAAAAGGTCACTTTTAATGTAACTCTTTCCTAAAGCAATCCTAGCCATGGAAAAGCTAGAATCACCCTAGGATTGTGATTTTGAAAACATGTTTTTGAAAAAGAGCTTTTGATGCAATTTTGAAAACAAGTTTGAAAACGATTTTGAAAACAACTTTTGAGAACGGATTTTGGAAGATGCAAGACTATGATATGCACAATGCAATTTGGGGTCGTGAACATACAAGGCTAAGGCTTTACCACATAATCAAGGGAGCTGGACCCACGTGGTCTTTGGTTAGACTAGAAGAAAGCCCCCAACACGGTGACTCTCCAATAGTCTAATCCTACACATGGACCGGGAGTCCCCTTGTTTCAAGCATGCAAAGAAAGGGGGGAAAAGAGATGGGGGATTAAAATAGAGAAAACCCAAGTGGGTTAGAGAGAGAAGAGAGAGGGGGGAAGTGCAGAAAATTAAAGAGAAAGCCTACCGTATGTTTTCTTTATTTTGCGCGCCGCGCTGTCTTCGGTCTTCGGTCTTTGTCTCGATCTTCACCTTCAGTCTTTAGGAGTTGCCTTCAAGCTTTGGATGACAGCTCTTCAAGTCTTCAAAGGATGGTTGAAGGCTAGTGTATGAGTGTATGGGGGTGTGTATGAGCTAGGGTTTGTGTGTGGTGGCTAGGGTTTAGTGTAGGGTGGCTAGGGTTTGGAGAACCTAAGGAAACTAGGGTTTTTGGAGGTGCTCAAGCTCTGTATATCGAAATATAGGATTCTTAGGTTAAGTTTGCAGACCCCTTTCACGTTGAATGAGACTCTGTATTTATAGAAGTTGGACAAACCTGGCGCCTGTTGTAGTGGCGCCAGGGCAAAATTGCTCTTGGCGCCACTAGGAGTGGCGCCAGGACAATTCCTGGCTTGGCACCACTACTAGTGGCGCCACTACTAGTGGCGCCACCCACTTAGGAAACTTTATAAGTTGGCAAGCAACGTATCTTTGACTAGATTTGGGCGCCTGTTGTCGCGCTCAGATTTTTTGCACTCGAGGAATACTCACCCAAGCGGGAAAAATGCTGTACTCTCTCGTTAGAACTCACCCTCCTAGAAGAATGAGTGCGACTAGGTTTGAATTGAAAACAGGTTTGAAATAAAGGGCTTTTGAAAAAGATTCGGAGTCGCCACCTAACTTGATTAAGGTGAGTTAGGTTACCTAAAAACTAAGAATAATCCGAAGACTACACTTAGGGTTTTTGGAAAACAATTTGAAAATATCTCCTCGAGAGAGGGTTTTTGAGAAAAACAGGTTGTTTGGCAACCTTTGGAAAACACTTAGCCCTTTTTTGAAAAATAACTCCGTTTGGTCTTTAAAATCAGTGATCCTAGGTTCGGAGGTTGGTTACGTGTAGGGAAGACGCACTAAGTTATCACCCTACCCCGCACTTTCGGTACCTACATGTCAATCTACCCTAGATTCACCTATGAGAGTCTTTAACTAACTCATGTCCAATCCTATCCACTTTGAAAAACAATGCTTGAAAACTAATTTAGCATGATGCATGATATGCAAGTGCACATTAAGAGAATTGGAAAATAGAAATTGATTTGAAAAGAAATTGATTTGATTTGAAAATAGACTTGAAGAAATAGAATTGAAATTGGAAAGTTTGACAATTGAAAATAGAAGTTTGAAAATAGAAATTTTGAAATTGGTATTTGAGATTTGAAAAGATTTTGGAAACCACACTCATGAGGGTGGAATTGAAAGTTTGAAAAGTATTGTGACCGCACCTATGAAGGTTGCCTACGTATCCCTTTGGGGGAATCAGGTCAGTTGTAGTTCGGACCGGAGTCCGATTGAAAATAGAAGGTTCGATTGAAGAAGGAAATTGAATTGGAAATTGAATTGGATTTGAAATTAGAAGAGGAGATTGGAAATTGGAAATTAAGGACTTTGATTTTAAAAGATAGATTTGGACTTGCTTTGGAATAAGAAGGTTTAAGAAAACCTAGACTTAGGAAAGAGAAGAGACTTAGGAAAGATTTGACTTGGCTTGAAAGATTTGGAAAGATTGGATTTTAGGAGATGTTCAAATTAGGAAAGGTCCGATTTAGGAAAGTTTCGAATTAGGAAAGTTTTATTTTTGGAAAGTTTTCGAATTAGGAAAGTTTTAGGTTTAGGAAAGTTTCAACTTAGGAAAGTTTTGAATTAGGAAAGTTTTCAAATTAGGAGAGTTTCGAAATTAAGAAAGTTTTGAAATTAGGAAAGTCTTGAATTTAGGAAAGTTTTAGGTTTAGGAAAGTTTTGAAAATCGGAAAGTTTTGAATTTAGAAATGTTTTGAAAAAGGGAAGTTTTGAATTTGAAAAGTTTTGAAAACAAGGAAGTTTTGAAAATAAGAAAGTTCCGTTTTAAGAAAGGTTTGAAAAAGGAAAGTTTTTAGTTTAGGAAATGTTTGAATTAAGAAAGTTTTGAGTTTAGAAAAGTCTTAGATTTGAAAAGATGTTGAAGTTTGGAAAGTTTAGAATTTAGAAAGTTTGGAAGTTTAGGAAAATTTATCTTAAGAAAGTTTTGAATTTAGGAAACTTTGAATTTAGAAAAATTTAAAATTTAGAAAGTTTAGGATTTAGAAAGTTTTAGAGTTTTAGAAAATCTTGAAATTAGGAAAGGTTTGTGTTTAAGAAAGGTTTGAAAGCTTGGATTTGAAAAAGATTTTGGAAAGAGGTAGAATTAGGAAAGGGTTGAACTAGGAAAGATTTGAAAGTTGAGTTTTAAAGTTTAGGAAAGATTTTTATGTTCAAGTTTAAGATTTAGGAAAACAGAAGTTTAGGAAGGATTCGAATTAAGAAAGGGTTGGATTTTGAAATTTAAGGAAAGATTTAAAATTTAGGTTTAGGAAACTTATGGTTTAGGAAAGCAGGAAATTAGGAAGAAATTGAATTAGGAAAGGTTTGGGATTTGTTTCCAAAAACGGAGGATTGGATTTAGTTTCCTAAACGGGGAGATTGGATTTGGTTTCTTAAAAGGAAGATTTGATTTGACAAGGATTTGGAAAGGGAGATTCTAGAAATCCTAGTTTTGAAAAATTGTGGTTTTGACGTAAAAAAGAGGTTTTGAAAACATGTATAGTTTTGATGTAGAAAACAAAAGATTTTGGAAACCTAGGTTTGGGGCAAAGTTTGAAAATCATGTTTTTGGAAAGAAAATTAGGGTTTCCTAATTGTGGGTTCTAGGGCTTGACTTGGGCTCTAAGGAAAGAGTTTTTAGAAAATGCGTTTTTGGAAACGAAGGTTTTCTAGAAGGGGAATCCTAGGGAGGAGTTTTTGGAAAGTGAATTTGGAGAGGGAGTTTTTGGAAAAAGATTTTTGGAAAGAGGGAGTCTTTGGAAAATGTGTTTTTGGAAACATAGATTTTGGGAGGAAAAATCCTAGAGGGGAGTTTCTAGAAGGAAGATTTAGAAAGGTTTTTGAAGAGAGTTTTTAGGAAGGTGAATCTAGGGGGTGTTTTTAGAAAGTGAATTTTGAGGAAAAGATTTTGGAGAGGAGTTGAAAAAGAGAGTTTTGAAAAATAGATTTTTGAAGGGAGTTTTTGAAAACAACTTTGGAGAGGAGAGTTTTAAGAAAGTATGTTGAGAAAGAGATTTTTAGGAAGAGATTTTTGAAGAGAGAGAGTTTTTTTTTTTGGAAAGTATGAAAACGTCTCACTTTCCTAAAGCGATTCCAACCATAAAAGGGCTAGAACCACTTTAAGAAAGTGGTTTTAAAAAACAATAAGATTTGAAAATATAAACCAAAAAGGTCACTTTTAATGTAACACTTTCCTAAAGCAACCCTAGCCATGGAAAGGCTAGAATCACCCTAGGTTTGTGATTTTGAAAATATGTTTTTGAAAAAGAGCTTTTGATGCAATTTTGAAAACAAGTTTGAAATCGATTTTTGAAAACAACTTTTTGAAAACGAATTTTGGAAGATGCAAGACTATGATATGCACAATGCAATTTGGGGTCGTGAACATACAAGGTTAAGGCTTCACCACATAATCAAGGGGGCCGGATCCACGTGGTCTTTGGTTAGACTAGAAGAAAGCCCCCAACACGGTGACTCTCCAATAGTCCAATCCTACACATGGACCGGGAATCCCCTTGTTTCAAGTATGCAAAGAAAGGGGGGGAAAGAGATGGGGGATTAAAATAGAGAAAACCCAAGTGGGTTGGAAAGAGAAGAGAGAGGGGCGAAGTGCAGAAAATTAAATAGGGAGCCTACCTTGTATCTTCTTTAATTTGTGCGCCTTGCTTGTCTTCGGTCTTCGGTCTTCGTCTTGATCTTCTTCTTCAGTCTTCAAGGGTTGTCCTCAAGCTTTGGATGGCAGCTCTTCAAGTCTTCGAAGGGTGGTTGAAGGCTAGTGTATGAGTGTATAGGAGGCTAGGGTTTGTGTATAGTGGCTAGGGTTTGGGAAAACCTAGGGAGGCTAGGTTTTTGGAGGTGCTCGAGCTCTGTGTATCGAAATATAGGATTTTTAGGTTAAGTTTGCAGACCCTTTCACGTTGAACGAGGCTCTGTATTTATAGAGGGAGGACAAACCTGGCGCTTGTTGCAGTGGCGCTAGGCCAAATTCTACACTGGCGCCACTAGGAGTGGTGCCAGGCCATTTTTTGGCTTGGCGCCACTACTAGTGGCACCAGCCAATTAGGAAAGATTTAAGGTCGGCAAGCAACGTATCTTTGACTAGATTTGGGTGCCTGTACTAGTGACTACCATGCAATTTTAGCCTGGCTTCACTAGGAGTGACTCCGGAAAGTTCGGGAATGATTTGAAGGAGCCGGGAATGACCCGGAAGGCCGGAAAGGAGCAGGAACACTTAAAATAGTGTCCTGGAGGTATTTGACTTGGAAAGTGAGGATAAGGTGGGTCGGAAAGGTTGACCCGGCCTTTAGGGGCAAAACGGTCAATCGGACCGAAAAACTGCCGGGGCGAACCCGGATTGTCCCGGAAAAAGACTTGGGATCTGGAAACATTATTTAGAATGTTCCCAAAGGTTGCCGGTTTGATTCCCAGAGCTAGCGTGGTCGGAAAAGGAGACCGGCCCACCAGGGGCAAAACGGTCATTTTGTACCGGGTTTGCCAGAACTGACTCAGAATGGTCCGGAAAGGTAAATGAAGGTCGAGAACACTATAAAAAGTATTCTCGAGACATTACCGGTTTGATACCCAGAGCCAGTGTGGTCGAAGAAGGAGACCGGCCCTCCAGGGGCAAAATGGTCATTTTGTACCAGGTTGGCCGGAACTAACTCGGAATGGTCCGGAAAGGTAAATGAAGGTCGAGAATACTATAAAAAGTATTCTCGGGGGGTTACCAGTTTGATACCCAGAGCCGGTGTGGTTCCCGGGGCATTCGGATGCTTAGGGGCAAAATGGTTATCTTGACCGGAAAGTCTCGGAAAAGGTCCTAAGGGTAGTCTGGTCATTTTTCACCGAAGTGAGCTAACAGACACGGGTGTTGACCTAGGTTTTGAGTGTCTCCGCCACTCTAACGGTGTGAGTATTTTCTCTACTCGGACGGGGTTGATGATTTGTGAGTATTTCCGCTACTCGGACGGGGTTGATGATTTGTGAGTATTTCTGCTACTCGGACGGGGTTGATGATTTGTGAGTATTTCCGCTACTCGGACGGGTTTGATGATTTGTGAGTATTTCCGCTACTCGAACGGTTCTGTGAGTATTGTCGCTACTCTAACAGTTGAGTATTTCCGCTACTCTAACGGCTTTGTGAGTATTTCCGCTACTCTAACGGTTCTGTGAGTATTTCCGCTACTCTAACGGTTTTGTGAGTAGTTTTGCTACTCAGACCGTCTCGAGGAATAAACTGTCTCGAGAGAGGGATTGGAAAGGGGTCATACCGTCTCCACAGAGACGTGCCTGGATTTTGAGTGTTTCCGCCACCCTAACGGTTTCGTGAGTGTTTCCGCCACTCTAACGATTTTGTGAGTAGTTTTACTACTCGGACCGTCTCGAGGAATAAACTGTCTCGAGAGAGGGATTGGAAAGGGGTCTTACCGTCTCCGAAGAGACGTGCCTGGATTGGAAACGTCTCGAGGAATAAACTGTCTCGAGAGAGGGATTGGAAAGGGGTCTTACCGTCTCCGAAGAGACGTGCTTGGGTTGTGAGTGTTTCCACCACTCTAACAGTTTTGTGAGTATTTCCACTTCTCTAACGGTTCTGTGAGTGTTTCCGCCACTCTAATGGTTTTGTGAGTGTTTCCGCCACTCTAACGGTTTTGTGAGTAGTTTTGCTACTCAGACCGTCTCGAGGAATAAACTATCTCGAGAGAGGGATTGGAATTGAAATAAGAAAGGACAATGTCCCTAAGGGCTTTTTGGTCATTTTGCCTCTATTTGGGCCTGACAGGCCCGCGAAGCGATAGAAAGACGGAATTTGGACTTAGAGAATTGGTTTCGATTGGAATATGCCCAAAATGACTTGAAAACAAGTCTGGACAAAGTGTAGACTGCCGAGCGGTCAAAAATGGGGTGCTTACACCTGTACTAGTGACTACCATGCAATCTTTGGCCTGGCTTCACTAGGAGTGACTCCGGAAAGTCTGGGAATGATTTGGAGGAGCCGGGAATGACCCAGAAGGCCGGAAAGGAGCAGGAACACCTAAAATAGTGTCCTGGAGGTATTTGACTTGAAAAGTGAGGACAAAATGTGTCGGAAAGGTTGACCGGGCCTCTAGGGGCAAAACGGTCAATCGGACCGGGAAACTGCCGGGACGGACTCGGATTGTCTGAGAAGAAGAGTTGGGATCTGGAAACATTATTTAGAATGTTCCCAGAGATTTTCGGTTGGATTCCCAGAGCCGGCGTGGTCGGAAAAGGAGACCGGCCCACCAGGGACAAAATGGTCATTTTGTATCGGGTTGGCCGGAACTGACTCGGAATGATCCGGAAAGGTAAAGGAAGGTTAAGAATACTATAAAATGTATTCTCGGGACATTACCGGTTTGATACCCAGCGCCGGTGTGGTTCCCGGGGCATTCGGATGCTTAGGGGCAAAATGGTCATCTTGACCGGAAAGTCTCGAAAGGGTAGTTTGGTCATTTTTCACCAAAGAGGGCTAACAGACATTGGTGTTGACTTGGGTTTTGAGTGCTTCCGCCACTCTAACGGCGGTGGCTGTGACACAGGGGTTTGTTGCCAATTCCCTATATCGACCTATTTGTGAGTATTTCCACTACTCTAACAGTTTTGTGAGTATTTCCGCTACCCTAACGGTTTTGTGAGTATTTCCGCTACTCTAACGGTTTTGTGAGTATTTTCGCTACTCTAAGGATTTTTGTGAGTATTTCCGCTACTCTAACGGTTTTATGAGTAGTTTTGCTACTCGGACCGTCTCGAGGAATAAACTATCTCAAGAGAGGGATTGGAAAGGGGTCTTATCGTCTCCGAAGAGACGTGCCTGGATTGGAACCGTTTCGAGGAATAAACTGTCTCGAGAGTGGGATTGGAAAGGGGTCTTACCGTCTCCGAAGAGACGTGCCTGGATTGGAACCGTCTCGAGGAATAAACTGTCTCGAGAGAGGGATTGGAAAGGGGTCTTACCGTCTCCGAAGAGACGTGCCTGGACTTTGAGTGTTTTCGCCACTCTAACGGTTTTGTGAGTATTTCCGCTACTCTAACGGTTTTGTGAGTAGTTGCGCTACTCGGACCGTCTCGAGGAATAAACTGTCTCGAGAGAGGGATTGAAAAAGGGTCTTATCGTCTCCGAAGAGGCGTGCTTGGATTAGAACCATCTCGAGGAAGAAACTGTCTCGAGAGTGGGATTGGAAAGGGGTCTTACCGTCTCCGAAGAGACGTGCCTAGATTGGAACTGTCTCGAGGAATAAACTGTCTCGAGAGAGGGATTGGAAAGGGGTCTTACCGTCTCCGAAGAGACATGCCTGGGTTTTGAGTGTTTTCGCCACTCTAACGGTTTTGTGAGTAATTTTGCTACTCTAACGGTTTTGTGAGTAGTTTCGCTACTCGGACCGTCTCGAGGAATAAACTGTCTCGAGAGAGGGATTGGAAAGGGGTCTTATCGTCTCCGAAGAGACGTGCCTGGATTGGAACAGTCTCGAGGAATAAACTGTCTCGAGAGTGGGATTGGAAAGGGGTCTTACCGTCTCCGAAGAGACGTGCCTGGATTGGAACCATCTCGAGGAATAAACTGTCTTGAGAGAGGGATTGGAAAGGGGTCTTACCGTCTCCGAAGAGACGTGCCTGGGTTTTGAGTGTTTTCGCCACTCTAACGGTTTTGTGAGTATTTCTGCTACTCTAACGGTTTTGTGAGTAGTTTCGCTACTCAGACCGGCTCGAGGAATAAACTGTCTCGAGAGAGGGATTGGAAAGGGAATTGGAAAGAAACAATGCCCCTAAGGGCATTTTGGTCATTTTGCCTCTATTTGGGCCTGACAGGCTCGCGAAGCGATGGAAAGATGAAATTTGGACCTAGAGAAATGGTTTCGATTGGAGTATGCCCACAATGACTTGAAAACAAGTCTGGACGGAGTGTAGACTGCCGAGCGGTCAAAAATGGGGTGCTTACAGCTATCCACTTTGAAAAATAATGCTTAGAAAAACATGATGCATGATATGCAAGTGCAAGAAAGGAGACTTGATTTGGAAATAGATTTGGAAAAAGATTTGAAAAGAAATTGATTTGATTTAAAAAGAGATTTGGAAAGATAGATTCGAAATTGGAATTGAAAAGAGATTTGAAAAGAGTTATGGAATTGGAAACTTGAAAAATGTTGTGGAATTGGAGATCGGAAAGAAATTTTAGAAATAGAAATTGAAAGATGTTATGGAATTTGAGACTTGAAAAATGTTATGGAATTGGAGATTTGAAAGAAGTTGTGGAGGAGTTTGAAATTTGAAAGAAGTTGTGACCGCACCTATGAAGGTTGCCTACGTATCCTTTTGGAGGAATCAGGTCAATCGTAGTTCGGATAAGAGTCCGATTGAAAAGAGATTGTTGGATTGGAAGAAAGAGATTGAATTGGAAATTGGGTTAGAAGATTGAGAAGTTGAACTTTGATTGAAAGATTTGAAAAGACTTGACTTTGGAAAACTCAGTTTTAGGAAACCTAGACTTAAAGACTTCAAAAAGAAAAGTTGGATTTGACTTGGAAGGATTTTGGAGAAAAATTGACTTGAATACTTGGACTTGGAAGATTGGAGAAAAATTGGAATTAGGAAAGGTTCGAATTTGGAAAGTTTCATTTTTGGAAAGTTTTCAATTAGGGAAGTTTTCAAGTTAAGAAAGTTTCGAAATTAGGAAAGTTTTGAATTAAGAAAGTTTTAACTTAGGAAAGTTTTGAATTAGAAAAGGTTTTGAAATTAGGAAGTTTTGAAAGTTGGAAAGCTTAGAATTTGGAAAGTTTTGAAATAAGAAAGTTTTGAAAATTGGAAAGTTTTGAGTTTAGAAAGTTTTGAAATAGGGAAGTTTCAACTTAAGAAAGTCTTGATTTAAGAAAGTTTTGAGTTTAGAAAAGTTTTAGATTTGGAAAGTTTTAGAGTTTTAGAAAATCTTGAGATCAGGAAAGGTTTGAATTTAAGAAAAGTTTGAAAACTTAGGTTAGGAGAGTTAAGATTTGGAAAGGGACAGAATTAGAAAAGGGTGAAATTAGGAAGGATGTGGAAATTGAGTTTTAAAATTTAGGAAAGATTTTTATGTTCAAGTTTTGGAAACTTAAGATTTAGGAAATGAGAAGATTAGGAAGGATTCGATTTAGGAAAGATTTGGATTTTGAAATTTAAGGAAAGATTTGAAGTTTAGGTTTAGGAAACTTATGGTTTAGGAAGGTAGGAAATTAGGAAGGAGTTGAATTAAGAAAGGTTTGGATTAGGAAGGGATTAGATTTAGTTTCTAAAAGCAAAGGCTTGATTTTGTTTCCAAAAACGGAGGACGGGATCTAGTTTCCTAAACGGAAAGATTGGATTTGGTGTCCTAAAGGGAAAATTTGATTTGACAAGGATTTGGAAAAGGAAATTTCTAGAAACCCTAGGTTTGGAAGTGTAGAATTTTGACGTAGAAAAGAGATTTTGGAAATGTGTATAGTTTGGATGTAGAAGACGAGAGATTTTGGAAACCTAGGTTTGGGGCAAGGTTTGCAAACCATGTTTTTGGGAAGAAAATTAGGGTTTTCTAATGGTTAGTTCTAAGGCTTGACTTGGGCTTTAAGGAAAGAGTTTTTGGAAAGTGTGTTTTTGGAAACGAAGGTTTTGGAAGGAAATCCTATAGAGGAGTTTCTAGAGGAAAGATTTTGGAAAGAGAGTTTTTAGAAACGAAGATTTTTAGAAGGGAATCCTAGAGAGGAATTTTTGGAAACAAGTCTTAGAAGGAAAATCCTAGAGGGGAATTTCTAGAAGGAAGATTTTGGGAAGAGAGTTTTTAGAAATATTTTTAGGGAGCGTTTTTAGAAAGTGAATTTTGAGGAAAGAGAGTTTTGGAAAGGAGTTGAAAAATGGAGTTTTGAAAAATAGATTTTTGGAAAGAGTTTTTAGAAAACAACTTTGGAAATGAGAGTTTTAGGAAAGTATATTGAAAGAGATTTTTAGGAAAAGAGTTTTTTTGAAAATAGAGTTTTTAGGAAGTGTAAAAACATCTCACTTTCCTAAAGCAATTCTAACCATAAGAGGGCTAGAACCACTTTAGGAAAGCGGTTTTGAAAACAACAAGATTTGAAAATATGGAACATATTGGTCTCTTTTAATGTAACACTTTCCTAAAGTAACCCTACCCATGGAAAGGCCAGAATCACCCTAGGATTGTGATTTTGAAAACATGTTTTTGAAACAGAGGATTTTGATGCAATTTTGAAAACGAGTTTGAAAACGATTTTGAAAACAACTTTTGGAAGATGCAAGATCATAATATGCACAATGCAATTTTAGGGTCGTGAACATACAAGGTTAAGGCTTCACCACATAATCAAGGGGGTCGGACCCACGTGGTCTCCGGTTAGCCTAAAGGAAAGCCCCCGACACGGTGACCCTCCGATAGTCTAATCCTACACATGGACCGGGAGTCCCCTTATTTCAAGCATGCAAAGAAAGGGGGGGAAAGAGATGGGGGATTAAAATAGAGAAAACCCAAGTAGGTTAAGAGAGAGAAGAGAGAGGGGGAAGTGCGGAAATTTAAATGGAGAACCTACCTTGTATCTTGCTTATTTTGCGAGCCTTGCTTTCTTCGGTCTTCGTCTTGATCTTCATCTTCAATCTTCAAGAGCCGCCTTCAATCTTCAAACTTCAGATTGCAACTCTTCAAGTCTTCGAAGGAGGGTTGAAGGTCAGTGTATGAGTGTATGGGAGGCTAGGGTTTAGTGTATGGTGGCTAGGATTTGGAAAACCTAGAGTAGTTAGGGTTTTTGGGAGTGCACAAGCTCTGTATATCGAAATATATGATTTTTACACTGAATTTGCAGACCTCTTTCACGTTGGAAGAGGCTCTGTATTTATAGAGGTTGGACAACACTGGCGCCTGTTGCAGTGGCGCCAGGCCAAACTTTAAACTAGCGCCATTAGGAGTGGCATCAGGCCCTTTTTTGGCTTGGCGCCAACCATTTAGGAAATGTTTAAGGTCGGCAAGCAACATATCTTTGACCAGATTTGAGCGCCTGTACTAGTGACTACCATGTAATTTTTAGCCTGGCTTCACTAGAAGTGACTCTAGAAAGTCCGAGAAGGAGTTTGGAAGACCGGGAATGACCCGAAAAGCCGGAAAAGAGTAGGAACACTTAAAATAGTGTCCCAGAGGTTTTTGACTTGAAAAATGAAGACAAGATGTGTCGGAAGGGTTGACCGGGCCTTTAGGGGCAAAACTGTGAATCGGATCGGGAAGCTGCTGGGACAGACTTAAACTGTCCTGGAAGAAGACTCGAGATTTGGTAACATTATTCAGAATGTTCCCAAAGGTTTCCAGTTTGATACCCAGAGCCGGTGTGGTCGGAAAAAGTGACCGGCCCACTAAGGGCAAAACGGTCATTTTGCACCGGGTTAGCCGGAACTGACTCGGAATGATTCGGAAAGGTAGAGGAAGGTTGAGAATACTATAAGAAGTAATCTTAGAAGGTTACCGGTTTGATACCCAGAGCCGGTGTGGTCAGGAAAGGAGACCGGCCCTCTAGGGGCAAAACGGTCATTTCGCACCAGGTTTGCTGGAACTGACTCGGAACGATTCGAAAAGATAAAGAAAGGTTGAGAATACTATAAGAAGCATTCTTGGGAGGTTATCGGTTTGATACCCAAAGCTGGTGTGGTTCTTGGGGTGTTCGGATGCTTGGGAGCAAAATGGTCATCTTGACCGGAAAGTCTCGGAAAAGGCCCAAAGGGCAATTTGGTCATTTTGCACCGAAGTGGGCTAGCAGGCACTGGTGTTGACCTGGGTTTTGAGTGTTTCCGTCACTCTGACGGTGGTCGTCGTGACACAGGGGTTTGTTGACAATTTCCTATATCAACCTGTTTACGAGTATTTTCGCTACTCGGACGGTTGTGATGTTTGCGAGTATTTTTGCTACTTAGACCGTCTCGAGGAATAAACTGTCGAGAGAGAGGGATTGGAAAGGGGACTTATCGTCTCCGAAAAGACGTGCCTAATTTGGAACCATCTCGAGGAATAAACTGTCTCGAGAGAGGGATTGGAAAGGGGACTTATCGTCTTCGAAAAGCTGTGCCTGATTTAGAACCGTCTCGAGGAATAAACTGTCTTGAGAGAGGGATTGAAAAGGAGACTTATCGTCTTCGAAAAGACGTGCCTGATTTGGGACCGTCTTGAGGAATAAACTGTCTCGAGAGAGGGATTGGAAAGGGGACTTACCGTCTTCGGAAAGACGTGCCTGATTTGGGACTGTCTCGAGGAATAAACTGTCGAGAGAGAGGGATTGGAAAGGGGACTTACCGTCTTCGGAAAGACGTGCCTGATTTGGGACCGTCTCGAGGAATAAACTGTCTCGAGAGAGGGATTGGAAAGGGGACTTACCGTCTTCGAAAAGACGTGCCTGATTTGGAACCGTCTCGAGGAATAAACTATCTCGAGAGAGGGATTGGAAAGGGGACTTACCATCTTCAGAAAGACGTGCCTGATTGTCGCGCCCAGATTTTTCGCACTCGAAGAATACTCACACAAGCGGGAAAAATATTATACTCTCTCATTAGAACTCACCCTCCTAGAATAATGAGTGCGACTAGGTTTGAATTGAAAAATTGGTTTGAATAAAGGGTTTTTGAAAAAAAAAAATTTGGAGTCGCCACCTAACTTGACTAAAGTGAGTTAGGTCACCTAAAAACTAAGAATAATCCGAAGACTACACTTAGGGTTTTTGGAGAACAATTTTGAAAATATCTTCTCAAGAGCGGGTTTTTAAGAAAACAGGTTGTTTAGCAACCTTTGGAAAACATTTAGCCCTTTTTCGAAAAATAACTCCTTTTTGGTCTTTGAAATCAGTGATTCTAAGTTCAGAGGTTGGTTATGTGTAGGAAAGACGCACTAAGCTATCATCCTACCCCGCCCTTTCGGTACCTACATGTCAATCTACCCTAGATTCACCTATGAGAGTCTTTAACTAACTATAGTTCAATCCTACCCTTTTTAGAAAAACAATGTTTATAAATCATCATGATGCATGATATGCAAGTGCAAGTTAAGAGAATTGAAAAATAGATTTGGAAATAAATTTAGAAAGAATTTGATTTGAAAATAGATTTGAAGAGATGGAATTGAAATTGGAAACTTTGAAAATTGAAAGTAGAAATTTGAAAATAGAACTTTGAAATTGGAAGTTTGAAAGTAGATTGGAATTTGAGATTTGAAAAGATTTTGAAAACCACACCCATGAGGGTGGAATTGAAAGTTTGAAAAGTGTTATGACCGCACCTATGAAGGTTGCCTACGTATCCTTTTGGGGGAATCAAGTCAATCGTAGTTCGGATCGGAGTCTGATTGAAAAGAGATTGATTTGAAGAGAGGGATTAGATTGGAAGAAAGAGATTGAATTGAAAATTGGATTTGATTTGAGATTAGAAAAGGAGATTGGAAATTGAAATTTTGGAGAAGATTGGACTTTTATTTGAAAAGATAGATTTGGACTTGTTTTGAAAAAGAAAAGGTTTGAGAAAACCTAGACTTAGGAAAGAGAAGAGACTTAGGAAAGATTTGACTCGGCTTGGAAGATTTGGAAAGATTAGATTTTAGGAGATGTTCGAATTAGGAAAAGTCCGACTTAGGAAAGTTCCAAATTAGGAAAGTTTCATTTTTGGAAAGTTTTGGAATTAGGAAAGTTTGGAGTTTAAGAAAGGTTGGAAATTGGAAAGTTCTGAATTTAGAAAGTTTTAAAATAAGGAAGTTTCAACTTAGGAAAGTTTGAATTAGGAAAGTATCAACTTAGGAAAGTTTTGAATTTGGGAATGTTTTGAATTAAGAAAGGTTTTAAAATAGGAAAATATTGAATTTAGAAATGTTTTGAATTAAGAAAAGTTTAGTTTGAGAAAGGTTTAGAATTTGGAAAGTTTTAAATTAAGAAAGTTTTGAATTTTGAAATGTTTGAAAAATGAAAGTTTTGAATTTGGAAAGTTTTGAAAACAAGGAAGTTTTGAAAATAAGAAAATTTCGTTTTGAAAAAGGTTTGAAAAACGAAAGTTTTCAGTTTAGGAAATGTTTGAATTAAGAAAGTTTTGAGTTTAGAAAAGTCTTAGATTCGGAAAGATGTTGAAGTTTTGGAAAGTTTAGAATTTAGAAAGATTTGAAATTTAGAAAGTTTAAGATTTAGAAAGTTTCAGGGTTTTAGGAAATCTTGAGATTAGGAAAGATTTGAGTTTAGAAAAAGTTTGAAAAATTAGATTTGGAAAGTTGAGATTTGGAAAAGGGGTAGGATTAGGAAAGGGTTGAATTAGGAAAGATTTTTATGTTCAAGTTTTGGAAACTTAAGATTTAGGAAAGTGGAGGATTAGGAAGGGATTGGATTTGGTTTCTAAAAGAAAAGATTTGATTTTGTTTCCAAAAAATGGAGGATGGGATCTAATTTCCTAAACGGGGAGATTCGATTCGGTTTCCTAAAGGGAAGATAGAATTTGGCAAGGATTTCGAAAAGGAGATTCTAGAAATCCTAGATTTGAAAAATTATAGTTTTGACGTAGAAAAGAGGTTTTGAAAATGTGTATCGTTTGGATGTGAAAACAAGGGGTTTTGGAAACCTAGGTTTGGGGCAAAGTTTGAAAACCATGTTTTTGGAAAGAAAATTAGGGTTTCCTAATTGCGAGTTCTAGGGCTAGACTTGGGCTTCTAAGAAAAGAGTTTTTGGAAAGCGCATTTTTGGAGACGAAGATTTTCTAAAAGGGAATTCTAGGGAGGAGTTTTTGGAAAGTGAATTTGAAGAGGGAGTTTTTGGAAAGATTTTTGGAAAGAGGGAGTTTTTGGAAAGTGTGTTTTTGGAAACATAGATTTTGGGAGGAAAAATCGTAGAGAGGAAATTTCTAGAAGGAAGATTTTGGAAAGAGAGTTTTTTTTAGAAAGGTTTTTGGAGAGAGTTTTTAGGAAGGTGAATCTAGGGAGTGTTTTTAGAAAGTGAATTTTGAGGAGAGGATTTTGGAAAGGAGTTGAAAAAGAGAGTTTTGAAAACTAGATTTTTGGAGGGAGTTTTTAGAAAACACTTTTGGAGAGGAGAGTTTTAGGAAAGCATGTTGAAAGAGATTTTTAGGAAGAAAGACTTTTTGAAAAAAGAGTTTTTAGAAGGTGTAAAAATATCTCACTTTCCTAAAGCAATTCTAACCATAAGAGGGCTAGAACCACTTTAGGAAAGCGGTTTTGAAAACAACAAGATTTGAAAATATAGACCATAAAAGGTCACTTTTAATGTAACACTTTCCTAAAGCAATCCTAGCCATGGAAAAGCTAGAATCACCCTAGGATTGTGATTTTGAAAACATGTTTTTGAAAAAGAGCTTTTGATGCAATTTTGAAAACAAGTTTGAAAATGATTTTGAAAACAACTTTTGAAAACGGATTTTGGAAGATGCAAGACTATGATATGCACAATGCAATTTGGGGTCGTGAACATACAAGGCTAAGGCTTCACCACATAATTAAGGGGGCCGGACCCATGTGGCCTTTGGTTAGGCTAGAAGAAAGCCCCCGACACGGTGACTCTCCAATAGCCCAATCCTACACATGGACCGGGAATCCCCTTGTTTCAAGCATGCAAAGAAAGGGGGGAAAGAGATGGGGGATTAAAATAAAGAAAACCCAAGTGGGTTAGGAGAGAGAAGAGAGAGGGGGGAAGTGCGAAAATCTAAATAGAAAACCTACCGTATATCTTCTTTATTTTGCACGCCTTGCTTGTCTTCAATCTTCGGTCTTTGTCTTGATCTTCTTCTTCAACCTTCCAGGATTGTCTTCAATCTTTAGATGGCAGCTCTTCAAGTCTTCAAAGGATAGTTGAAGGCTAGTGTATGAGTGTATGGGAATGTATAGGAGTGTATATAAGGCTAGGGTTTGGTGTAAGGTGGCTAGGGTTTGGAAAACCTAAGGAAAACTAGGGTTTTTGAGGTGCTCGAGCTCTGTATATCGAAATATATGATTTTTAGGTTAAGTTTGCAGACCCCTTTTACATTGAATGAGGCTCTGTATTTATAGAGGGAGGAATACACTGGCGCCTGTTGCAGTGGCACTAAGCCAAAGTTCCTTCTGGCGCCACTACTAGTGGCGCCAGCCAATTAGGAAACTATTAAGGTCAGCAAGCAACGTATCTTTGACTAGATTTGGGCGCCTGTACTAGTGACTACCATGCAATCTTTGGCCTTGCTTCACTAGGAGTGACTCCGGAAAGTCCGGGAATGATTTGGAGGAGCCGGGAATTACCCGGAAGGTCGGAAAGGAGCAAGAACACTTAAAATAGTGTCCTGGAGGTATTTGATTTGAAAAGTGAGGATAAGATGTGTCGGAAAGGTTGACCGGGCCTTTAAGGGCGAAACGGTCAATCGGACTAGGAAACTGCCGAGACAAATTCAGACTGTTCCGGAAGAAGACTTGGGATCTGGAAACATTTTTTAGAATGTTCCCAGAGGTTGCCGGTTTGATTCCCAGAGCCGGCGTGGTCGGAAAAGGAGACCGGCCCACCAAGGGCAAAACGGTCATTTTGTACCGGGTTTGCCGGAGCTGACTCAGAATGATCCGGAAAGGTAAAGGAAGGTTGAGAACACTATAAAAAGCATTCTCAGGAGGTTACCAGTTTGATACCTAGAGCCGGTGTGGTCGAAAAAGGAGACCGGCCCACTAGGGGCAAAACGGTCATTTAGCTTCAAGTGGGCCCTACGGGCCCGAAAAGCGACTGGTGGACTAAATTCAAGTTTAAAAGGCGGGCTTAGAGTCTAAATATGCATGTGATGTGTGAACGTGAGCTTGGTCAGCACAGAGATTGTCGAGCAGGCAAAAATGGGGTGCTTACACTGATTTGAAACCGTCTCGAGGAATAAACTGTCTCGAGAGAGGGATTGGAAAGGGAACTTACCATCTTTGAAAAAACGTGCCTGAATTGGAACCGTCCGGAGAAATAAACTGTCTCCAGAGAGGGATTGGAAAGGGGACTTACTGTCTTCGAAAAAACGTGCCTGATTTGGAATAGATTTACCATCTCGAGGAATCAACTGTCTCGAGAGAGGGGTTGGAGTTGGAATTGGAAAGAACAATGCCCCTAAGGGCATTTTGCCTCTATTTGGGCTTGGTGGGCCCGCGAGGCGATGGACAAACAAGATTTAGACTTAAAAAGTTGGTTTCGATTAGAATATGCCCACAATGACTTGAACACAAGTCTGGACAGAGTGTAGACTGCCGAGCGGTCAAAAATGGGGTGCTTACAAAGTTAACCTAGGGTTAGACAACTAGGGTCAAGTTAACCTAGGGTTGGATTGGAAAATGGTTTTAGAAGTTGGTTTAATGCACTTTTGGAAAGAGTTTTGAAAAACAAAACATGTTATGCAATGGACTTTGGTGGACAACCCTTTTGAATATCATTTCCATGAAAATTTTGACTCTAGCCAAGAGTATAGTTTATATGGTTGGTGATTGGAGACCACCCCAAGGAAGGTTTCCTCATGGCCATTATAACCTTTTTCTTGATAAGAGTGGGGGTTTCAAAAATCAACATAATGATGACAATTTTTTGAAAATTATGTTTGATGCAAAGATGGAGAAAATGCATTTTTAAAAATCATCTTTTGAGAAGGATTTTGAAAACTATTTTTCAAGGGAAACATTCCATCAAGAGAGGGTTCATATGGCCAACAAAAGGGAGACCACTAAAGAGAGGGTTTCATGGGGCCATTCCAACCACTATACTTGAAAGAATGGAAATATTGAAAATTAAAGAAATGGAAAGCAACTTTTATGCAAGTTAAAATGTAATGATGCCAAAATGAGAGTTACGAGTTAGTAGGGATTTTTCTAAGCTTCAAGGAGCCAACTCTTGGAACAATTTTTGAAAGAAATATAGAGTTTAAAAATGACATGGAGTTTTAAGAGAAATATAAGCATCATAGAACATGACAACAAGCATAAAATAAAGTCAAGTATGCAAAACATGATCAAAATAGTAATATGCAAAGGGCCATGATCACATACAAGGCTTTTAGGCTACATCACACAAACAAGGGGCTCCTAGGCCATAATCTCAACCAACATCGTTGGCTAGTGAGTACATCTCGTCGATCGCTGGTTTGCTGTTGCGTGGAGCTGATAAAGGTCTGAAGTTGTTGTCGTTTGAAGTTCATCGTTGCTGGTTTTGCTGTTGCTCTGGTTGCCGATTATGTGAAGATCTCTTCCAATTTGGTTTGTCCCCTCTTCTCACACCCTCGTTTGAACTATTTAAGCAATGAAATTACTTATATAAGCATTTATATGGTTTGCTATTATATGAAAATTTCTAGGGTTTTAAATGGGGGTTTTGTTTAGGGTTCCTTTGTTAATCTTCTATTTTTTTGAGAAATAAGTATGAGTAGATTTAAATTCTTAATTTATGGTTGGGGCTTTCACTGCCATTAGGGGTTTTCGAGTTCTTCTCTAGAACTACATTTGTTTGAATTGTTTAAGCCATGAAATTACTTATATAAGCATTTCTAGGGTGCTATCATACTAAAATTTTTAGGGTTTTAAATAGGGGTTTTCTTTAGGGTTCCTCTGTTCATCTTTTAATTTTTATGGCTGAAAATTGAGGGGGGTGCAGCTTGTTGCTCTCATTCAAGGTGTATAATTTTTAACCAAGAATTATATCTTTATTGTGTTACTGATAATTTATGAGTACATGCCCAACCGAAGCAACGTATCTCTCAATGTGCAAACCATTGCAACCGATAGTTGGCCTTTGGTTTGGACACCTCCAAGTTGTGATTGCTACTATACCCATGTGGTTTTATTCCACTATTGTATTACCGATATTGTTTACCTAGGGTTGTATGGTGTGAGATTACTTATGTTTATGTTTATTGGCAAATACTATACTTGTATGATTTATGCATCCATCACGCAAACCATGAAGAACTTATGTCTTATGTAATTCGACGTTCTTAATATATATCTATAATTTATTATACATTTTTATTATTGTAATGGCATGCGACATTCTTATAATTATTGTATATTATACAAGAACTGATAATTTATTATTATTGGTAATACTTATAGTTTCAATAATAAATTATCAATAATATAATAAGAAATTACAATCTCATGGCTTTCAGAATTTTTTTTTTTTTCTAAGGCTTGAAAAGACTTCTTCAAGGCATGTTGACTTCAAGAACATCTTCAACTCTTCAAGATGAAATCAATTCACTTTTGATTACATATAGAGTTCTTTAATCAATATCACTTCTTCAATTGATCTAAGGCTTATTTAAAATCTTCAAGAGAGTTTCCAAGACTTCAAATCTCTTCTCTTCAACTAATCTTTTATACTTCTTTGAACTTCTTCAATTTCTTTAAGATGGAGTCCTTTCCATTTGATTTGTTCTAGGATTCTTCAATCAATGTAACTTCTTCCATCTATTCAAAACTTCAATATAATCTTCAATGAAGCTTCCAAGTCTTGTGATTTCTTCCACACTTTCAAAACATCTTCAAATCTTCCAAGAAAGCTTTTATGTCTTTGAGTGGGTCTCTTCTTCTTCCATTCTTGTAAGACATATTCAAATCTTCAAGGTGAGCTTCCATATCTTGTAAGAGTCATCTAAATGAGGTTGTAACTATAAGACTATTGAATGTGTCAACTCATCATACTCATTGTCTCCACTCTTTGTTGACAATCTTTGCATCACACGAGTTCTTCAATATGAAGCTTCAAGTCATAAACCTATTGAAACAGAAACTTGCTCCCCCTTTCTTTTGTGCTTTATGCCTCAAAGCATATAAGCTTTTGCTCCCCCTTTCTTATGCAATTGATGCTTTAGTGGATTGATATGGCTATAAGGATTAAGGGTCTTCATAGTGAATAAGTTCTTGAATTCTTGTAGGATCTTTAGTCACTTTGAAACAAAGTTAATACAATATGTTTCTCTATCAATCTTCAAGTTCTTCTATCAATCTTCATGTTTCCAAAACAAATCACATGATAGAATTTCAGAGCTTGCATTATTCTTTTAAATACTTGTTAAACTTCTTGAGCATATTCAATCTCTTCGATAATAAGATTACTTAAGTAATCTTTTTTGTTGGATACTTAATCGATCAACTCAATTATTTTCTTGTTAACAAATGATTATAATCTAATCTACACACTAAATTGAAATCATTAGATAACAACTACATGGTTTTGGTATTATCAAAATCAACATGGGGATCAACCTTATGTCAACACTTTCTTCTAATGAAAAAGAAAGATGCATTACCAGTATAAGATTTTAAGAGCAAATTAAATGTCACATCTATATAAAACACCATTTTAACCAATAAATAAATTATAAGTCTTATATATTTTTAAAACTTTATACGCTATAATCAAAGTCCTATATAGATTCTATAAATTTTGATAAAAAAAAAAAGTTCTAGTCAATATTAGAAAAAAATGCTCTACAAGAAGTAATATCGAAAATAACAACGCTAGTTAACTTATATTAAAAAGACAACAGTTTAACTTAAGAAAATCTATTGTGCCAAAGTTTTGAGATTCTATACACTATGAAAAAAAATCAACACACGTGTGGGGGAATTTAGAAGCAAAAAAAAAAATTTAAAAATCAACACACACTAATCAACTTCAAAAGTAAAAAAAATAAAAACCTATTTATGTCATTTCATGCATATTAGGAGTTAATTTAGGTAATGAACTTATTTTTTATTTATATTTTTTTGCATACATTACATATATTTTGTCAAAAGATTTAATATTTGAGGGAAAATGCAACCCACTTGTCCTGAGGGGTCGACTCTTGAGAGATAAGGGTCGGTCGACTCTTTTGGGTTGAATTTGAAATTTTAACTCTCTACCTCAATGAGTCGACTCCTGAGGAGTGAGGGGTCGACTCCTTTAGAGTTCCATCAGATTTTTCAGCCTCTGTCTTAATGAGTCGACTCCTAAGTTTGAGTGTCGACTCTTTTTAGAAGAGTCCTTAACTTTTGCAATATTTTTTCAATCTTCTTTAATGTCTTCAAGCTCTTCACGGATCATCTAAATAAGGTTTCTAAAGCATGAAAAGACTTTTTCAAGGCATGTTGACTTCAAGAACATCTTCAAATCTTCAAGATAAAATCAATTCACTTTTGATTACATTTAAAGTTCTTCAATTAATATCACTTCTTCAATTGATCTAAATTTTCTTCAAAATCTTCAAGAGAACTTCCAAGACTTGAAATTTCTTCTCTTTAACTAATCTTTTATACTTCTTTGAACTTCTTCAATTCCTTTAAGATGGAGTCCTTTCCATTTGATTAAGTCTAGGATTCTTCAATTAATGTAACTTCTTCCATCTATTCAAGACTTCAATATAATCTTCAATGAAGCTTCCAAATCTTGTGATTTCTTCCATACTTTCAATACATCTTCAAATCTTCCAAGAAAGCTTCTATGTCTTTGAGTGGGTCTCTTCTTCTTCCATTCTTGTAAGACATATTCAAATCTTCAAGGTGAGCTTCCATATCTTGTAAGAGTCATCTAAATGAGGTTGTAACTATGAGACTATTGAATGTGTCAACTCATCATACTCATTCTCTCCACTCTTTGTTGACAATCTTTGCATTACACGAGTTCTTCAATATGAAGCTTCAAGTCATAAACCTATTGAAACAGAAACTTGCTCCCCCTTTCTTTTGTGTTTTATGCCTCAAAGCGTATAAGCTTTTGCTCCCCCTTTCTTATGCAATTGATGCTTCAATGGATTAATATGGCTATGAGGATCAAGGGTCTTCATAGTGAATAAGTTCTTGAATTCTCGTACGATCTTTAATCACTTTGAAACAGAGTTAATATAATATGTTTCTCTATCAATCTTCAAGTTCTTCTATCAATCTTCATATTTCCAAAACAAATCACCATGATAAAATTTCAGAGCTTGCATCATTCTTTTAAATACTTGTTAAACTTCATGAGCATATTCAATCTCTTCGATAATAAGATTACTTAAGTAATTTTTTTGTTGGATACTCAACCGATCAACTCAATTATTTTCTTGTTATCAAATAATTATAATCTAATCTACACACTTAATTGAAATCATTAGATAACAAACACATGGTTTTGTTATCATGAAAATCAACATGGGGATCAACCTTGAGTCAACACTTTCTTCTAATGAAAAGGAACGATGCGTTGCCAGTATAAGATTTTAATAGCAAATTAAATGCCACATCTATATAAAACACCATTTTAATCAATAAATAAATTATAAGTCTTCTATGTCTTTAAAACTTTATATTCTATAATCAAAGTCCTATATAGATTCTATAGATTTTTATAAAAAAAAAAAAAAAAAAAGTTCTAGTCAATATTAGAAAAAATACCCTACAAGAAGAAATATCGAAAATAACAACGTGAGTTCACTTATATTAAAAAGACAACGGTTTAACTTAAGAAAATCAATTGTGCCAAAGTTTTGAGATTCTATATACTATTAAAAAAAAAAATCAACACATGTGTGGGGGAATTTAGAAGCAAAAAAAAAAAAAGATTTAAAAATCAACACACACTTATTAATTTCAAAAGTAAAAAAAATAATAACCTATTTATGTCATTTCATGCATATTAGGAGTTAATTTAGGTAATGAACTTATTTTTTATTTATATTTTTTTTTGCATACATTACATATATTTTGTCAAAAGATTTAATATTTGAGAGAAAATGCAACCCACGTCAAATCTCAAAGGAGGGGATGACTTTTCTAAAACTTTCAGAAGTGGATTGTATTAGTTAAAAACCTAAAAGTAGGTGAATGTAATTTGCCCAAAAAAAAAAACCCTAGTACACAGTCACAGTTACTAAACGCGTTTACACTACGCCACACACGTTCTTGAGGGGTGGAGTTACTCGTTTTGAGAAACCGAGCCCATCTCGTTCCCAGCATACGATATCTCCCTCTTCAAGTTTTCGAAATCTCTTTTAGGGTGCTTTCTTCTTCAGTTTCTCTCTCTATATATTTCCAAGACATATCACACTATACATATCACCCCACGAACAGATCTGGCCATCTCTCTCCATTCCTTGTGTTCCTTTAGTGATCTCACCCCACCAATATATCTGGCCATCTCTCTCTAGTGCTTCATCAATCTCAACCAACGTCGCTGGTTGGTGAGTACATCTCGTCGATCGCTGGTTTGCTGTTGCATGGAGCTGATGAAGGTCTGAAGCTGTCATCGTTTGAAGTTCGTCATTGCTGGTTTTTCTGTTGCTCCGGTTGCCGATTGTGTGAAGATCTCTTCCAATTTGGTTTGTCCCTTCTTCTCTCACCCTTGTTTCAACTATTTAAGCAATGAAATTACTTATATAAGCATTTTTATGGTTTGCAATCATATGAAAATTTCTAGGGTTTTAAATGGGGGTTTTGTTTTGGGTTCCATTGTTGATCTTCTATTTTTTTGAGAAATAAGTATGAGTACATTTAAATTCTTAATTTATGGTTGGGGCTTTCACTGCCATTAGGGGTTTTCGAGTTCTTCTCTAGAACTACATTCACTTGAACTGTTTAAGCAATGAAATTACTTATATAAGCATTTCTAGGGTTTTCTATCATACTAAAATTTCTAGGGTTTTGAATAGGGGATTTCTTTAGGGTTCCTCTGTTGATCTTTTATTTTTTATAAATGAAAATTGAGGGGGGTGCAGCTTGTTGCTCTCGTTCAAGGTGTGTAATTTTTAAATAAGAATTATATCTCCACCGTGTTACTGATAATTTATGAGTACATGCCCAACCGAAGCAACGTATCTCTCAACGTGCAAACCATTGCAACCGATAGTTGGCCTTTGGTTTGGACACCTCCAAGTTGCGATTGCTGTGTATACCCATGTGGTTTTATTCCACTATGGTATTACCGATATTGTTTACCTAGGGTTGTATGGTGTGAAATTACTTATGTCTATGTTTATTGGCAAACACTATGCTAGTATGATTTATGCATCCCTCACGCAAACCATGAAGAACTTATGTCTCATGTAATTAGACGTTCTTATAATATATATATATATATATAATTTATTATAGTAATGGCATGCAACATTCTTATAATTATTATATATTATACAAGAATTGATAATTTATTATTATGGGTAATACTTATAGTTTGAATAATAATTATCAATAATATAATAAGAAATTACAATCTTGATGGCTTTCAGATATTTTTTTTTTTTTTTGCTTACCACACAACACGGAAAAGTTACAATAACTTGAGGGTACTATGGTAATTTACACTGGAAAAAGCCAAAAAAAATTTCAGCCAGTACCAAACACCTCATCTTAGCTTTTACAGAAATAAGCTAGCTGTTTTTACATGTTACCAAATGCCCTATTTAAGCTTTTTTTAAACTGGCTTTTTCTTTATGTTTATTTTAAGCTGATTTTTCGTAGAAAAAAGCTATACCAAACTGGCCCTTAATTAGAAACTTGAAGGGAGGTGAATGTAATTTGTCCAAAAAAAACCCTAGTACACAGCCACAATTACTAAACGCATTTGCACTACGCCACACGTATTTCTGAGCGACAGAGTTGCTAGTTTTGCGAAACCGAACCCCTCTCGTTCCTAGCATGCGACATCTCTCTTTAAGCTTTTGACATCTTTTAGGCTATGTTTGGTATAAAGGAATGAAATGAAATGAACATTTCAACTTGTATCCTCATTCCTTTATTTGGTATTAACATTTAAAATTAAAATAATTATTTTTAAGAATACCCGTTCTAACATTTTGTTGGAACGATAATTCCCCGCTAAAAGGTGAGAATAGTCGTTTCATAGTAAACTAAGCTCGTAAAAGCAAATCATTCACTTTTTTAAGCCCTAACATTCGTTTTCATCCATAGGACCATAGCTGACTGGTAATCTCTTTCTTTGTTTTCATCCCTAGCCGACTGGTAAGCTCTCTCTCTCTCTCTCTCTCTCTCTCTCTCTCTCTGGTATCTCTCTCTCTCTCTCTCTCTCCTCCTAGCCGACTCTCTCTCTCTCTCTCTTTGTGTTTTCATCCCTAGCCGACTGGTAAGCTCTCTCTCTCTCTCTCTCTCTCTCTCTCTCCCTCTCTCATTGTCTCTCTCTCTCTCTCTCTGATCTAGATCGATTTCTTGATGCCCCTATGTTTTCTCCTTTCGTGCTTCGTTTGTATGCCCTGGGTTATTTGTGTTCTGACATTAATTGATTCATTTTTTTACACCATTTTCTTTGTTTAGAATAACAAAGAACTTATTTGAAAATTTATTGTTGGCCTGCTACAGTTTCTGATCACGCTTAATATACTTCTTGTGTTTCTTGCGATGCTTCTTTACGGCTAATGATCATTGGTTGTTACTGGTAAGCTCTCTCTCTCTCTCTCTCTCTCTCTCTCTCTCTCTCTCTTCTATGTTTTCTCCCTCGATTGGTCTCTCTCTCTCTCTCTCTCTCTCTCTCTCTCTCTCTCTCTTTGTGTTTTCATCCCTAGCCGACTGGTAAGCGCTCTCTCTCTCTCTCCAATCTAGATCGGTTTCTTGATGCCCCTATGTTTTCTCTTTTCGTGCTTCGTTTGTATGCCTTGGGTTATTTGTGTTTTGACATTGATTGATTCATTTTTTTTTACACCATTTTCTTTGTTTTAGGATAACAAAGAACTGATTTGAAAATTTCTACTTGTTTTCTTTCTATGTTGCTATGTTTTTTTATCAATAGCCAAAGGGTTATTTTATTGTTGGCCTGTTACAATTTCTGATCACGCTTAATATGCTTCTTGTGTTTCTTGTGATGCTTCTTTGCGGCTAATGATCATTGATTGTTACTGGTACTCTATTATGTGTATTTTTGAAGCTGCACTGTTCTTGATGTTCATGAAATGTTCTCAACTGTCTCTTAAGATTTTGCTATATAGATAGCTAATTAGCAATTCAATGAGCTTTTATGACGCCAATTATTTTTATTAATTCCAACCTGGTATTTGTTCGCATGTGAATATTCATGTAGTTTAACTTATTCAAAAAAATTGTATTATATCATCTGTTTATTGGGTAGGCTACATTTGTTTTTCTAGGCAATTTATGTCTCGTTGCAACTGCACATGAATTATCTGCCTGGAATATGGTGGTTATATGTTATAATAGATGGTCTCTTAACTAGTGGCCCTATCCCCTTTTTTATTATTTAGACATTTGGAACAAAATGAGTTTATTTGTTAAACATGCCCTGTTTTTGAGGCTTTATATGGTAGTCACATGATACTCTTTATTCATCCATCTCAGTAATCTCTGCTTCATTGAGATCCTATATATCTTCAAATGCCATTCAACCATCTTGTTTGATGTTTTTGTTGTCAAATTTTAGAATTCTTTTGTATATCTTTTTGTTTTGTTAATTATGCATGTTGTGAACTGTGAAGTAAATTATTTTGAAAATAAACATTTTCAGTCATTATTTTCATGTCATTAAGCAAATTGTGGACTTGCTTTCAATTTAATGGCTGTGATTATGTATTGAGGAATGCTAGATCAAGTCAGTTTAATGGCTGTTAAATAATTAGAAAAGGACACAATATTGAGGAATGCTAGATCAAGTCATTGGATAAGGTTTAAGAAACTAGTTGTTGGCTTTGACACATCTCGAGTATTGCTTTCTTCTTCAGTTTCTCTCTATATCTATCTGTTTATATATATATATACACATGTGAATTCTGATTATCTGATCGCCTGCACTTTTGCTTTGAAACTGATTTCGGCATGTGTTGTTTGTTTGTTTGAAGCAAAATGGGGTTAAGGCTTTGTTAATCTGTGATTCGATCTTGACCGGTGTTCGTTCGTCTCTCTATATATACATACATAATAGAGGCAGAGATAGATGGCTGATCGATTGACGCGTATAGCCATCGTCAGCTCCGACAGGTGCAAGCCTAAAAAGTGCCGACAGGAATGCAAAAAGAGGCAGACACGAAATGGTTTAGCTATATTTATTCCTGCCAACGAATCCTTTATGGGTTGAATTTTTGGTATCAATTAAGTGTGTAATTGGTTAATATCCTTGACTTAATATAAACTAGAGGTTCGGCATACGTGATGCGTGTTCAATTTTCAATTACTGTTGCTGGTAATGATAATGGTCGTCGTCTTGAATCTTCGAAGTTGAGGATTTTATCCATGTCAAATGATGCAGTTCGAAATTTATGAATAACTGAAGCAGTTGTGAGGATAACTACCGGAGTAGTTATGTTATTTTGTCTTACTTATTTGCCCTTACCGTTATTGAGAAGCGAACTAATTGAAACAATAATAAAATAGATTCAATAGGAGAATTTGGAAAAGAAAAAAAAAGAAGCAATTGTAGTACACAGATTCAAAAAGAGGCAGACACGAAATGGGTTAGACGGCTAGTGTTTCTAGTTCTACATATAAATGATTACTGAAGCAATGTAATACTCCATGGAAGATAATTGAATGACTGTTATGACTATGTTTCCTGCCTCAGTAACTCTGAGTAATACATTTGAGATATATGCATTTCTCGATCAGATTTTTAATGAATCAATAGTGTTGATATTTTATCAGTGGGGCTTCTATTATACATGTGAGAATAGTCTTCTAAATTGAGCTCTATGAAATTTTTTTGCAAGTTCTTCCTTCTCTGGATAAGTATAAATATATGTTTCTCTTACCCGTGGTCCGTGCATATTTGCAAGTAAACTGTATATTGAGGTCACTTCTCTTCGAATGCAAATCATTTGTTTGAAGTTGGAATATATGTTATTGCTCTGTTTTGGTGCATTGCATGACTCTTAGAGTGCATTGCTAGATTTGGCTTATTTTGCATCCACTTTGATATGTATTAGACTTTAAGTCAAACTTCTAAGTCTAAATTATAATCTTTATTAATTTGCGCACTAAAAAAATGCATTAGTAAAATAACACAAGGTTTAGTTATCATCAAAATCAACATGGAGATCAACCTTGAGTCAACAAAGAAGACGTGGTATCAATTCAGAATATTCTTTAAATTTACACTTTCGATATTACTGCTACATGAGCACATTCGAGGCATGAAAGGTGGAGAATGTTTTTTTTAACATGTCTTCATCAGTAAAAATTTCTCCACATAGCTTTAATCGTGTGCTGATTTTAAACAATACAGAGTTGTACTCACTAACCGTTTTAAAATCTTGCAACTTCAAGTGCATCCAATCGGATCAGGCCATCGAGAGGATTACGGTCTTCTGGTGCTCGTATCTCTCCTTTAAATTTTTTCATAATAACAATGGATCTTTTATTGTGAGGTATTCAGATTTCAATTCTTCATGAAGATGATGACGAAGAAAAATTATTGCTTTAGCACAATCCTACTAGGATGCCCTATTTTCCTTAGTTAATGTGTATTCAAGTGTCTTCGTAGCCAGATGGATCTTAGTATCAAGAATTCATGATAAATAATTATCCCCAGAAATGTTAAAGGTGGCGAATTTCAATTTTTTAATATTCGACATTTTCAAAATGCTATAGTTAACAAAACAATAAGAGTAAATCAGGATAAAATTATTAAAACTATACATATATTCATGCCATATAAAATAATAAAATGAACACTAATGAAATAAACGAGGTGTAGGCCTTAATAGGCATTCTACAAGAATGCTTGATTGCATTATTAAAGTAATACACATAATAAATTGTAATTGCGATAATATACCGAACATATCATTGTTAGGCGTGTATTATGATAAACAATAACTGACAGAACGCAACGTACTTTGTAGTAAATAATTACTATGCAATTACTACTCATTACTATTCATGAATAGTAGAGTGTATTCGATCGATATATATATATATATATACATATAGATATATAAGATTACTATTTTTGTCCCCATTATAACTTTTAATCTAGATATCAAAATATAGTCAAGTTAAATGTCTATGGAAAGCTATTGAAATATGGATTCCAAATCTATAAACAACATAGCCCAAAAATGCAAGATTTGGGAGAAATAAAGTAACAAAGTTTCGAAAGAAATACTATTCATCTCAATAGTGAATTATTATTCATACTATTCATACGAATTGAGTAAACAGTAAATAATTCAAAATAAAGATAAATTACATACAAAATGTCGTACATTTCTGATGTAAGAAAAAACACAGAGCACTTAAAGTCTTGTGTTGATAACGTGTTATAAAACTAAATATTATAAAGCAGATAAAAGAAATTAAAACAAAATATATATAGAGAATAGTTCTTTAGGAACTGAAAAATATTTGTCATATTAGTTCTTCTAGAACTATGAGAGCTAGATCTTCTGGATCACCCAATACTTTTATTGATAATATAGAAAAAAAAAATACAACATGAGTTTTGAGGAATTACCTATACTACTTCTTCCTTTCTGTTTTCTCTCTATTCTTTCTTTTCATACATTTTTGAACTCCTATGCTCCTCTATTTATAAGAGTTTGATCTTGGCCATCTACTGCGAGGCAGCCGCCCTCGTGATTGAGGCGGTGGCTACTTTGAAAAATTTTGGAATAAGAATGTGATAAGGTCATTCACTACGTCAGCATACATAAGATGCATGTCTTTTCTTGCTCAGTTCAAGTTATAATTAGGTGCTTATAATTGGCACAGAAATAAAATGAAGTTAGGCCCCTGTTAGACCTTGCCCCTAGCTGGGGCTAGGATGATTGGTTTGCCTATACATACACCACTAATTTAAATTTAGGGTAAATAATTTTTTTATTCCTCCAACTTTGTCTCTATAACACCCTAGAATTCTCACACTCATTAAGTTACCCTCACTCCATAATTCTCTCCTATGCATATATTAATTTCATACTTATACTTCTCTATTTATACAAACTAAAGAGAAGCAAATGGTGGCAACACTTAGCAAAATAATCATGAAAGTATTACTCCACTTAGATGAATGGAGAATAAAGTTTTCTCGCTTAATAAGTGGGATGATTATCTTCATTTAAATGATAATGAAAGTTAGCCCATTAAATTAGTGGAGAAGAAAGAATTAGTAAAGTACTAAACCTACTTCCTTTACTTCATCCTATAAATAATACATGTAGATGAGAGGGTTTGAATACAAGTAAGCCTAAGCATAGTGAAGAGAGAAGAGTGAAGGTTAGGAAGTTACTTTTGAAAATCAAGTTCAAATGTTTAGAGGTGGAATTTCAAGTATTAAACACTTGAGGTGAGTAATGGTGTATTTGGAGTAAAATGTACACATTTTCAATGCAAATGTTCTTTTTCTACAAATTATATTTAAACAATATGTTTTCAAAGCAAATGATAACATGTCTATGTTACTCTTCAAAAATGGTTACTATATTTTGATGTTAAGCCTTGTATTATTCTATCAAGAAAATTCATAGATTAAGTTTGATATACAATGAATAAGATTTGAAAACTATATGTATCATACTCGGATATCCTATATCAGGGGAAACTTAAAATAAGCCGAAAGCTTGATATGATTAAAAAGATGTTTCTCACGACTTCTTGTCCTTTTGTTACGTATCACTAGTGCATACATTTTGTTACGAATTTTCTGTTTAGCTGAGATCATGAGTACATTATGAATTGTATATATAATGTTGATATTTAGATATTTTTGAAAGTATAAAACTAAATTAGCATCTTTTGAAAGGTATGCTTATGTTTAGTATATAGATATCTCTTTTACTTGTTTCAAGATCTTATGCAAATGATATTTATGTCATATGTAAATCAAGCTCATGGTATATTTTGATGCTTTAATTATTCTATTATTCACTGAACTTATAGCTCATGTTTTCTTGAACATTTTCAAGTAACCAAGATTGAGAGCTTAAATTTGAAAGGTTGTTGGCTAAGCTATCTATGTGTGAATGTCATGAAGACTCGAGTTATATGTTGATTTGTAATAAGTTCGAACTAGTAGATTTTCCTAGAATTGTGTCCAGACTATACTTGTATAATAAAACTATGTTATGATGATGACATAGGCATTTGCTTTATGTTTACTAATAAATAAAGAGTAAATCATGATTCCACATTATATCAAATGTAGGTGATCAGTCTTTTGATTTAGTTCAGCCTTGGATAGCTAAACTACTGGCCGATTATGATTCCTAATCCACACAAGGTGAGTCTAAGGTCGTGACAGCTTCAATCTTCAATATTATCCTTCAACGTTGATTTATTTTATTTAATCTCTTCAACTTATAAAAGTAAGTTAATGTGGTCTAACATTTCAAAATAAGTGAAGAAATTAAAGATTAGTTAATATCATTTTATCCCATTGAACTAAAAATTGTTATATTTTTAGCCTCATAAATTTCATAATTAAGGGCTTGTTTGTTCAAAATCCTATACTAATATTTGAAGCAAAAAGAAAAAGATGATTTCATGACTATGACATGTTATAAACCCTATCAAAATGCATATGAAAATGGTCATAATCATCCATAAAATCCTATATATGGTAACCACCCATTATTGGCCATTTCAATATCAAGTATATTTTTAAAATTGCACATTTGTTGCTATAGACAAAAAAATAAAACTTATATTATACCATATAGAAAATGCTACAAGAGTTATTCTGTTTCTCAGTTAATAATGTCAACATAAACTTAAATTCTAATAGTTTAGGGGTAAAACATATAACGATTTTTAATTTAGCAGATAAAGTGAAACTAAATTATAGTTAAGAGGATTAAAGTGTGTAACTAATCTTAATTTTTTCACCTATTTTAAAATAGTAAACTACATTGATTTATTTATTTTTAAAAGTTAAAGGGCTTAAATAGAAAAAATCGAAGTTAAGGGATGACATTAAAATATGAGGCAAAGTTAGAGGGATAAAATTAATTGTTTACCCTCTTGTCTTAGAATCTTACTTATATAGTTATATTTATGTATAGTTCGAAGTTTGCTTAATATAAACATAGTGACATGTTAAATTTAATTGTTTGTATGTAATTTCACATTCAAATGGTCAAAAACATAGCGAAATTTTATCCTTTTGCTTGAAAAACAAAAAATTGGTTGAAAGCAAAATAATATCACTAGTACTACTTCTACCAGTGATTTTTGTTAGGTAATATTGTTAGTAGTTTGTTACCTTATCCAGACAACCAAACATCCAGCTAGGATTACGTTTTTTTACCTATTTAACCGTATTTTTCATACATCACTACTCATTTTTTTTTCTTTTTTTGTGTGTGCGTGTTTACATTATATTTTGTTTGCTATCATGCTTTATTTTTTGGTTTGATACAGAAATTCAGCCTTATTTAATTGCATATGTCAAGATTGGTTGCGAGCCTTCTGGTTGAGGAGTTGACAAGGTTCTCTGTCTCTTTAAAATTTTGCTAGTTCTTTTTGGAGTAATGGTGGGCTTGACATTTGGGGATTGCTAGCAACCGTCGTCATGACAGCCGAGTTTGAACATCGCCACCCTACAGTTTAGACGTGTCATCTACTAAAAGGGAATAAACATTAACTTAAGAGTGTCGGTTCTGAAAACAAAAAAAAACAAAGTAGAAGTACTTTTCGTCCCTGCCCACCTAATATTGTCAGCCCCTCCACCACCCCCACTCACTCTCTCTCTCTCTCAAGTCCCACTTCCTCACGGCAGACCCAAACAATCTCGCCACAGCAGCCGCACCAATCTCTATAGATGCAACTTCTATTTTCTCTTCCTTATTTAACTTTTTCACTCGTAGAGGTGAGCCACCAGCATCATAGCCTCCTTTCTTTCTGTCTCTAGAGAACCCATAAATAGGGGTGGACTGACATATGATCCAACGGCGTCAGCTGTTTCTACTAAATTTTGAATAAAAAAAATTTAATGTGACCCAATTAAATTGGACTTAGTTCGATTAAACTCAATACTCATTTCAAATTTTTTTTTATCCAACTCAAACTCATTTACTAATTAAATTAGAAATTGATTCACACTTTTTTTTCTAGCAGCTGCAATGAGAACGCTCGTGCAACGATTGTGCAAGAAACAAAAAGGGTAGACCTGAGACTTTCGTGGCTCAATTAGGTATTTTTTTTCTCTTTTTTTGCATTTTTCACTTTCTTTCATTTATATATACATAATTTTTATATTGTTTCAGTTAAGCGGTTTGTTTTTTTTACTTTCTTTTATTTATTAATTTATATATAAATAATTTTATTTTTGAGTGATTTTTCAAATCCTAATAGTTTTTTCAGTAAAGGGAACTATTGTAGATGAGTGTGTATATATAAATAGTTCAATTTTACTTCAAAAAGAGAGAGAGAAAGAGAGAGATAATGAAAAATTCTTACTAATCTGGTGGTATTGACAATGTTGTCTGTAAATTTAAGTGGATGAATAATTACTTGGTGATATAGATTAAAAGAAACATATTCAACACCATAAATAATAAAATTATTTTATAAAAATTTCAGAATATAAAACAAAAAGAAAATTATTGTAATTTGTGCTATTAATTTGAATATTGTTTTATGTAAAAAATATTTGTTATTAACATATAAAACTTTAAATATTATCATATTTTTTTTATTTTTTAAAATTTATTATCTTATTTATAAATAATTATTTAAAATTATTTTTTTATTACTATTGAAAAAAATTTTGGAGTCGCCGCTGCCCATAAACAACCCATGAACGAGCCAATACGAGGGTCAAAGCAAAGTTGTCATAATTGGTACGGAGAGAGTAAAATTTTGGTATTTTATAATTGTTGTCAGACCAAAGGTTTGGAGAAAAGGCATCTTCACTCAGTAGCCAGTTGAGCAAAAAATTCAACAGCTATGTGCCATGTCCACAGAGTGATGGTCCGAACCGCAATAGCTAGAACGGTTGTCGTTAACATTTTCCTATAGTACGTACGTGTTTAGGGTACTATAAAACGCAATACTTTGAACCGTTGTTGCTAGCATTCTCTCAGTATCTACATTTTTAGGGTACAATAGGTACTACTGCCGCCATTTTGATTTGTTTTATGTGTTTAAATATTTGTTATATATGCCCCTTAAAACAAAGAAATCTCTAGAAATTTGAATGAAACCCATCTTCCCACTTTTCTTAAATCGGAAAGTTGGTTGTTTTGAATTTGATAATTAAGGGCACACAACTTTTTAATTTTATTTTTTTAACTTATAAGTAAAAAAAATTTAAATTATTTTTTTTACTTTTATAAGTTAAAGATAAATAAAAAAACTAAAAAGTCAAAAAAAGTAAAACTAGGAAGAAAACCCTTACTAAAGAGGCCCTAAGACAAAAGATCAAAATAAGGCCATTGCAATCCACAGCGGTAACTCACAACTTTCAACAGTTGTGGGAAAAGATATATTGCATTCTGCTAACCATTGTCTCGTTGACAAATGAAAAAGACTCTTGGCGTCTCTCCATATTGACAATAATAAGTACAATTTGAATTTAACGGGGGGCACATTGCCCTGAGTTTTTTATTTGACCTTTGGTGTACCGGTTCATTATTATTGTAATTGATTGGATGCTCTCTTTGTGATATTAGAATAAGGAAATGTTTTTCTTTTCATGCTTTTCACATGAAAAGTGAAAATTAGATTTAAGTAATCTGATTTATAGGAAATAGAACTCTCCTTTTGGAATTTTGCATTAACATAAAATTTTGTTCTCTGAAATGGAAATGCTGGACATTTATTTTCAAACTCTATACGTATGCTGAATGGTATTATCATTCACCAACTTGTGAGTATCATTTTACAAAAAAAAAACAAACAAACGGGCATCTCGCTTTTAGTGAACTCTATTAGGATTTGCCTCTCGTGTCTTCACTGAAACATTGAACTTTAATTGTCTAGAGCATTTATCGGTTTCAGATTGGTTACCATTAGATGGTGGACTGTTTATTTCCTTTTGGGATTTTGGAGATTTTAAGTATCGCTTTTACATTATGACTAATTTTTTAGATTAAGCATATGTGCGCCAAAAAAAAAACACATGCATGATCCTCACACACATCAAAGAAAAAAATTCATGTAGTTAGGCATACACCTACCTACGTTCAAGGATGAGAGAATAATTTCACTCCGTCAATGGAAGAGTACAAACTACAAACCTACACCCTTGCTTTACAAGTCTCCCTTGCATTTTATAAACCAACTCCAAAATAATTCCTACAAGTTGTATTTTTCTAGGCAAACTCCAAAAATTCTAATCCCGTACAACAAGAAAAATCCTACACATGTTGGATTCTATAATGGATTCCAAACTCCGACCCAACTCAAATACATGCCAACCTAATTATGAACCCCCATAATCCAAGACCCCCCAATAGTTTGGTTTGAATATTCTAGATTTGATTGTAATATAAGAGTTTTTTTAATAACTTAATAGATGATTTTTTTTGGTTATTATACTTGGATTTTAATTGGTGGATTACGCATTCGTGTTTAATGGGCTATGGTACCATAGTTAACTAATTGAGGCTGTGACAGTCCACTTTCTTGTATACTAGAGAAGAGGGGATTGAATGAGCCCTACAAATTTAACATGTTCTATAAATTTAGCAAACCAAAAGGTTGGGTTGGGTTGGGTTGGGTTCGGTGTGTTGATGTAACAAGGGAATCGAGTGATCAAATGGTTGAATCCATTGGTCCAATCCAGTTTTTAAGTCATTACTTTAGAGTTTAGACATTAATTATATTAACTCATGTAAAAGATTATGTATATATATACACATATATATATACGTGTATGGATCGGTTCAGATTACTCAATCAACAATTTGATAATTGAATCCAATAAGTCTATTCAAATATTTTTTGAACCAAAAGGTTTGGTCCGGTTCGGTTTGTCGATGTAACAGAGGAATCAAGTGATCAAATGATTGAATCTATTGGTTCAAAAGGCAACCCAAGAGAAGGGGTGAATTGAGTTTTTCGAAGATTAATAACACTTAAGATTAATTAAAATTAATTTAAGTAATGTAACAGTGATCAATCTATATACAATGTAATATAATCAGATAAAGTAAAGAAAACAGAGCATAAGAAACAACACACAGATTTATCGAGGTTCAACCACAACCCGTGGTTTACGTCCTCACCCCAAGACCTCCTTAAAGTCTTCTTCCACTATGTAATCACCTATTACAAATGGGCTGCTGATTGACAAAGTGCTCAGCTCATTATACACAAGAACTCCTCACCGAGCTCTTCAATCTCTAAGTGGTTTTGTCAAGCTCCACTCAAACTTACAAGAGTTTTGCTTTCACAAGAGAACTCTCAAACTCTCAATTACAAGTGTATAAAAGTATACAAGTAACTAACACACTCTCTAACAAAATTAGATTTTACAATCAAAGCTCACAGATAAAGACAGGAAGAATATTAAGGGTTTTTCAGTGAATTAGTCAGTTTGATTTCGTTTTTGTCTTCAATCACTTTTATAAATGCAGCTGGAAGCTTATATATAAACCCCTATATTGATTCCATCTGTTAGAGGTTGTTGGGCATCATTAATGCACGTCCAGTCCGTTATAATGTTAAGAAAAATAGTCGTTATATCCAATGAGTCGGCTCCAAGTTTGTGGAGTCGACACTTTCTGCTTCTGCATTTACCAGATGTTGTTCACTGACTTCATGAGGCCGCTCTTCATATCAATGAGGCAACTCCTTGTTCATTCTGTCTTCTTGTCTTTGGCTTCTGCTGTCATGAGGCGATTCTTTATCTTCAAGAGTCTTCTCTTTGTTCATTCGATCTTCAACCTTATACTTTTGTTATCATGAGGCGACTCTTCATCTTCATGCGTTCGCTCATTAATCAAGTCATCTTCAAGCCTTTACATCTATCTCCATGAGGCGACTTTTCATTACAATGAGTACACTCATTATCTATTAGGTCTCCAGGCTTTTTGCTGCTGTGATCAAGAGGCGACTATTCATTTTTTCATGAGTCCGCTCATTGTTCATTTTGTCTTTAGGCTTTTTGCTTCTGTGATCAAGAGGCGACTCCTCATTTGCATGAGTTCCCTCATTATCCAGAAATCTGCTTTCTGATTTTTAATGATCTAGCTCATCTCAACACAGATATAAGATTTGCAAGGAGTACTTCTTTGGGGTATGATGATCAATCAAATATCTTTAACTCATTAGAGTTAACTTCTATTCAATTTGGATTGAATCAATCATTGGATATTGATCTTCTCTTGACTCTCAAACTGTCAAATCTTCATTCGATCAACGTTCATCTTTTCTTCTTCATTTGCAAAGCTTTCTTCTTTCATTGTAGAACATCTTCTTTAATGCGAAGCTTCCTCAATTATGTAGAGCTTCACAATGCTTCATTTATGATTTCTTCTCTTTGCTAGCAATTCCTCTTTCTTCTTTACAGATCACTTCAGTGAGACTTTTGCAGGCTTGATAAAATCTCTTCATACACCTAGTCTTTATTGATTCTTTATATTATAGAAGAATTCTTCACTTGGATTCTAGGTAGAGATCAGACAATCATTATAAGTCTTCTTTCTCAGCAATTTCAATCATATTGTCTTGAATTGATCTTTGCATACTAGATGAAGTCATCTCTTGAGCATTTTCAATTTCTTCAACAATCAATTCCTCTTCAACTGATCTTTGCATCTCTTCAACTAATCTTTGCATATTCTGATGAAGTCTTCAGTCTATCTTGAGTGCAAATCAATCTTCATTGAATTTATGCATACTTGATAGAAGTTTTATTTGAACACCTTCAATCTCTTCGAATGTAGAACATTTGTTTGAAGTGGAGATAAGCATTACTCCTCTGTTTGATTCATTGCATAGCTCTTGAATTTGTTGTGCATTCTCTTTGACATGCATTAGACTTAAGATTGAACTTTAAATCTAAATTATGAACTCTGTTAATCTGCACACTAAGTAGAGTCATTAGTAAAATAACACAAGGTTTAGTTATCATTAAAATCAACATAGGAATCAACCTTGAGTCAACAAGAGTCAACTTTGAGTCAACAAAATCGACTAGTCCAATCTAGTGTTTAAATCATTACTTCAAAGTTTAGACATATTAATTATATTAATTCATGTAAAAGATTATGTATATATATATGTATGGATCGGTTCGGATTACTCAATCAACAATTTGAGAATTGAATTGAATAAGTCTATTCAAATATTTTTTGACCCATTATATATATATATATATATAAGTTGTGTTTACTCTTATATTTTGCCCCTCTCATACGTAATGCTCTAAATACTCTGATACTTTTAAAATGTCACGTCAAAGGGGTAATTGGTTAAATAACTATTGAATTTGTTTGATTATTTAATTCACTTTATTAATTTTAAATATATATATATATATATATATAAGCAGTTGAGTCTTATTTAAAAAGTTATCAATCATAACTTCAGCCATCCACTTATACATATAAAGAATTAAATTTTATCTAAAAATTTACTACAGCAGAAGAAAACAAATCAAAAAGTAGTGGAGTCCAATCCAAATAATATCTATTCCTATGAAATTAAAAATTAAATAAAAAACTTATCCAAGAGACTGTTATACTTGCATGTTTTTTATTTTTCTTCTGTGAAAATAATATTAACATTTTAAAGAAATTTAGATTGTTTTATTACCATAAAACAAATTAGAGTTATCAATTTTGAATTGGATTTTTAATTATTTTAGATTTAGATTAATTACAAATAACATTTTTATTGTAGATTTAAATGGGCCTTATTCCCCGTGCATTGTACGGGTTAACACCTAATTTTCTATTAAAATCGAACCAACACAACACAAGCCAAGTTTATTCTATTCGGGGTGTAAGCACCCCATTTTTGCTCGCTTGGCAATTTTCGGCCCGACCAAAACCAATTTTCAAACATTATAATACATGCAAGCCCAAGATGAGACTTTCAAACTCCAATCCAGTCAACTAGTCGCTTCCCGGACCCATAAGGCCCAACTGAAGCCTGTAAGCACCCCATTTTTGACCGCCCGGCAGTTTACACTCCGTCCAGACTTGTTTTCAAGTCATTATGGACATATTCCAATCGAAACCAATCCTCTAGTCCAAATTCCGTCTTTCCATCGCTTCGCGGGCCTGTCAAGCCCAAATAGAGGCAAAATGACCAAAATGCCCTTAGGGGCATTGTCCTTTCTTATTTCAATTCCAATCCCTCTCTCGAGACAGTTTATTCCTCGAGACGGTCTGAGTAGCAAAACTACTCACAAAACCGTCAGAGTGGCGGAAACACTCACACCGTTAGAGTGGCGGAAACACTCAAAACCCAGGCACGTCTCTTCGGAGTCGGTAAGACCCCTTTCCAATCCCTCTCTCGAGACAGTTTATTTCTTGAGACGGTTCCAATCCAGGCACGTCTCTTCGGAGACGGTAAGACCCCTTTCTAATCCCTCTCTCAAGACAGTTTATTCCTCGAGACGGTCCGAGTAGCAAAACTACTCACACAACCGTTAGAGTAGCGGAAATACTCACAGAACCGTTAGAGTAGCGGAAATACTCACAGAACCGTTAGAGTAGCGGAAATACTCACAGAACCGTTAGAGTAGCGGAAATACTCACAGAGCCGTTAGAGTAGCGGAAATACTCTCAAATCGTCAACCCCGTCCGAGTAGCGGAAATACTCAACCCCGTCCGAGTAGCGAAAATACTCAACCCCGTCCGAGTGGTGGAAACACTCAAAACCTAGGTCAATACCCATGTTTGTTAGCTCACTTCGGTGAAAAATGACCAGACTACCCTTAGGATCTTTTTCGAGACTTTTCGGTCAAGATGACCATTTTGCCCCTAGGCATCCGAACGCCCCGGGAACCACACCGGCTCTGGGTATCAAACAGGTAATATCCCGAGAATACTTTTTATAGTGTTCTCAACCTCCCTTTACCTTTCCGGACCATTCCGAGTTAGTTCCGGCCATCCCGGTGCAAAATGACCGTTTTGCCTCGAAGGGTCGGTCTACTTCTTCGACCACACCGACTCTGGGTATCAAACTGGTAATGTCCCGAGAATACTTTTTATAGTGTTCTCGACCTTCCTTTACCTTTCCGGACCATTCCGAGTCAGTTCCGGCAAACCCGATACAAAATGACCGTTTTGCCCCTGGTGGGCCGGTCTCCATTTCCGACCACGCCGGTCCTGGGAATCAAACCGGCAACCTCTAGGAACATTCTAAATAATGTTTCCAGATCCCAAGTCTTTTTCCGGGACAATCCGGGTCTGTCCCGGCAGTTTCGCGGTCCGATTGACCGTTTTGCCCCTAAAGGCCTGGTCAACCTTTCCGACACATTTTGTCCTCACTTTTTAAGTCAAATACCTCCAGGACACTATTTCAAGTGTTCCTGCTCCTTTCCGGCGTTCCGGGTCACTCCCGGCTCCTTCAAGTCATTCCCGGATTTTCCGGAGTCACTCCTAGTGAAGCTAGGCTAAAGTTTACATGGTAGTCACTAGTACAGGTGCCCAAATCTAGTCAAAGATACGTTGCTTGCCGACCTTAATTGTTTCCTAAATGGCTGGCGCCACTAGCAGTGGCGCCAAGCCAAAAAATGGCCTGGCGCCACTACTAGTGGCGCCAGTGTAAATTTTGCCCTGGCGCCACTGCAACAGGCACTAGGCTTGTCCTCCCTCTATAAATACAGAGCCTCGTTCAACGTGAAAGGGGTCTGCAAACTTAACCTAAAAATCACACAATTCGATATACAGAGCTCGAGCACCTCCAAAAACCCTAGTTTCCTTAGGTTCTCCAAACCCTAGCCACCTTACACTAAACCCTAGCCACTATACACAAACCCTAGCCTCCTATACACTCATACACTCCCCCATACATTCATACACTAGCCTTCAACCACTCTCTGAGGACTTGAAGAACAGCCATTCAAAGCTTGAAGACAATCCTTGAAGACTGAAGGTGAAGATCAAGAACGAAGACCGAAGATCGAAGACTGCACGGCGAGCAAAATAAACAAGAAACAAGGTAGGCTTTCTCTTTAATTTTCTGCACTTCCCCCCTCTCTCTTCTCTCTCCAACCCACTTGGGTTTTCTCTATTTTAATCCCCCATCTCTTTCCCCCCCTTTCTTTGCATGCTTGAAACAAAGGGATTCCCGGTCCATGTGTAGGATTGGACTATTGGAGAGTCACCGTGTCGGGGGCTTTCTTCTAGTCTAACTAAAGACCACGTGGGTCCGGCCCCCTTGATTATGTGGTGAAGCCTTAGCCTTGTATGTTCACGACCCCAAATTGCATTGTGCATATCATAGTCTTGCATCTTCCAAAATTCGTTTTCAAAAAGTTGTTTTCAAAAATCGTTTTCAAACTTGTTTTCAAAATTGCATCAAAAGCTCTTTTTCAAAAACATGTTTTCAAAATCAAAATCCTAGGGTGATTCTAGCCTTTCCATGGCTAGGGTTGCTTTAGGAAAGTGTTATATTAAAAGTGACCTTTTGATCTATATTTTCAAACCTTGTTTTCAAAACCACTTTCTTAAAGTGGTTCTAGTCCTCTTATGGCTGGAATTACTTTAGGAAAGTGAGATATTTTTAATCTTTCTAAAAACTCTCTCTCTTCAAAAATCTCTTCCTAAAAATCTATTTTTCAACATACTTTCCTAAAACACTCCTTTTCAAAATCGTTTTCAAAAACTCCCTTCCAAAACCTATTTTTTAAAACTCTCTTTTTCAAAATTCTCTCTCCAAAATCTTTTCCTCAAAATTCACCCTCTAAAAATACTCCCTAGATTCACCTTCCAAAAATCTTTCTAAAAACTCTCTTCCCAAAATTTTTCTTCTAGAAACTCTCCTCTAGGATCTTCTTTCCAAAAAACACGTTTCTAAAAACACACTTTCCAAAACTCCCTCTTTCCTAAAATCTTTTTCCAAAAACTCCCTCTCCAAATTCACTTTCCAAAAACTCCTCCCTAGGATTCCCTTCTAGAAAACCTTCGTTTCCAAAAACGTACTTTCTAAAAATCCCTTTTCCTTAGAGCCCAAGTCAAGCCCTAGAACCCACAATTAGGAAACCCTAAATTTTCTTCCCAAAAACATGGTTTTCAAACCTTGCCCCAAACCTAGGTTTCCAAAACCTCTCGTTTTTTACATCAAAACTATACATGTTTTCAAAACCTCTTTTCTACGTCAAAGCAACAATTTTCCAAAACTAGGGTTTCTAGAATTTCCTTTCCAGATCCTAGCCAAATCCTACCTTCCCTTTAGGAAACCGAATCAAATCTCCCCGTTTAGGAAACTATATCCCATCCTCCGTTTTTGGAAACAAAATCTAACCTTTGTCTTTTAGAAACCAAATCCAATCCCTTCCTAATCCAAACCTTTCCTAATTCAATACCTTCCTAAACCATAAGTTTCCTAAACCTAAACTTCAAATCTTTCCTTAAGTTTCAAAATCCAAATCTTTCCTAAATTCGAATCCTTCCTAAACTTTCACTTTCCTAAATCTTAAGTTTCCAAAACTTGAACATAAAAATCTTTCCTAATCCAACCCTTTCCTAATTCTACCCTCTTTTCAAATCTTAACTTTTCAAATATAAGCTTTCAAACCTTTCCTAAATTCAAACTTTTCCTAATTTCAAGACTTTCTAAAATTCAAACTCTAAAACTTTCTAAATCCTAAACTTTCTAAATTTCAAATCTTTCTAAAATTCTAAGCTTCCTAAATTCAAAACTTTCTAAATTTGAAACCTTCTTAACTTAAATCTCTCTAAACCTAAAAACTTTCTAAATTCTAAACTTTCTTGAACTTCAAATCTTTCCAAATCTAAAACTTTTCTAAATTCAAAACTTTCTTAATTTAAGACTTTCTTAAGTTGAAACTTTCTTAATTCAAACATTTCCTAAACTCAAAACTTTCCTCTTTCAAACTTTTCAAATTTTCAAAACTTTCCGATTTTCAAAACTTTCCTAATTTGGGAACTTTCCTAATCTGAAAACCTTTCCTTTTTCGAAAACTTTCTTAAATTCCAAACTTTCCTAATTTCAAAACTTTCCAAAAACGAAACCTTCCTTTCCTAATTCGAACATTTTCTAAAAATCCAATCTTTCTAAATCTTCCAAATCCAACATTCCAATCCAACCTTTCTTAATCTCAAGTCTTCCCTAGGTCTCCTATCTTTCCTAAGTCTAGGTTTCCTAAACCTCCATCTTTCCAAAACCAAGTCTTTCCAAAATCAATCTTTTCAAATCAAAGTCCAATCTTCTTCTCAATTTCAATTTCTAATCTCTTCTTCTAATCTTAAATCAAATCCAATTTTCAATTCAATCTCTTTCTTCCAATCCAATCTCTCTCTGCAAATTAATCTCTTTTCAATCGGACTCCGGTCCGAACTACGACTGACCTGATTCCCCCAAAGGGATACGTAGGCAACCTTCATAGGTGCGGTCATAATACTTTTCAAACTTTTAATTCCACCCTCATGGGTGTGGTTTCAAAATTCTTTCCAAATCTCAAATTTCAATCTATTTTTAAAATTTCAATTTCAAAATTTCTATTTTCAAATTCCTACTTCCAAATTTTCAAAATTTCCAATTTCAATTCCATCTTTTCAAATCTATTTTCAAATCAAAGCAATCTCTTTTTAAATCTATTTTTCAATTCTTTTCTATTGCTTGCATATCATGCATCATGCTAAATTAGTTTTCAAACATTGTTTTTCTAAAGTGAATAGGGTTGAACTATAGTTAGTCGAAGACTCTCATAGGTGAATCTAGGATAGATTGACATGTAGGTACCGAAAGGGCGGGGTAGAGTGATAGCTTAGTGCGTCTTCCCTACACGTAACCAACCTCCGAACCTAGATCACTGATTTCATAGACCAAAAGGAGTTATTTTTCTAAAAACGGCTAAATGTTTTCCAAAGATTGCCAGACAACCTGTTTTTCTAAAAAAAACCCTCTCTTGAGGTGGTATTTTCAAAATCGTTTTTCAAAAACCTTAAGTGTAGTCTTCGGATTATTCTTAGTTTTTAGGTGACCTAACTCACCTTAATCAAGTTAGGTGGCGACTCTGAATCTTTTTCAAAAGCCCTTTATTCAAGCCAATTTTCCAATTCAAACCTAGTCGCACTCATTCTTTTAGGAGGGTGAGTTCTAACGAGAGAGTACAGTGTTTTTTCCGCTTGGGTGAGTATTCCTCGGGTGCGAAAAATCTGGACGCGACAAAGCTATAAACACAATCATGCCCTTAGGCATTCTAAGTAGCTTTCCAGGACCAGGCGGTCTCAGGAACCAACGTCATCTAGGTAGCTACCCGCGATCGGGCAATCTCGGGGACCAACACCTTATCAAATTCTAGAATGTTTACTCCTGGCACCTGCTAGCCCGCCAATGTAGAATGTCTGTCATTTGGTAGTTCTCTGAGACCACGTGTTTTCGGAGACCAACACTACCCTCACAGGTAGCTTTTTGAGACCAGACATTCTCAGAAATCAACACCACCCTACAGGTAGCTCTCTGAGACTGGGCGGTCTCAGGGACCAACACTGTACAGGTAGCTTTCTTAGACCGGGCGGTCTAGGGAACTAACACCTAGGTCAACACCAGCGCCTGCTAGCCCGACTCAGTGAAAAATGACCAAACCTGCCCTTTGGGCCTCCAGGCACATCTTGAAAAAGTTCAAAATCCCTCAAGACGGTAAGTTTACCTTTCCAAAGTGATACTAGACAGTTCGGCATACTTAACCCGCCGTTCTATCCAATTTCGCTCCCATTTCGGCTAACTCCTTTCAAAATGACAATTTTACCCCTAAATACCCCAACGCAATACAAATCCCATCAAACAGTAGAAAAATATCCCAGGATCATCCCTGAATGACTTGGCATGCTTAACACAACACTTCAACCCGTTTCTGGCCTTTCCAACTGAGCCCGATCAAAATGACCATTTTGCCTCTAGCCAACCCAAACGCGCCCCGAAACTGCACCAATCCTAGAATAATGAACGGCAGGTCTTGTCATACACCCCTGTTTAATCTAGGGTGGACCTTACGACACTAAACACTCCTAACTCAACGAAAGCCCCCTGGAGCGTCTCGCAGACGCTCCACCAAGTTTACATTTTCTCCTGATTCCCTGGTTATAACGCACCGTCAAACGACTTGAGAAATGCATAAACCAAGGAATTCCTGAAAGCTTGCTCATATATCTTTCCATTGATACGGCTCGATCGGAAAGATCACTTTCCGAAACTTCTCATCGGAGAGCTCAAAAACTGCTACTTTCAGTAAACCCCTGTAGCGTCTCACAGATGCTCCACCAAGATTAACTTTTTCTCCAATTTTTTTATTATAACGCACCATCAAACAACTTGAGAAATGCGTATATTAGAGAATTTCTGAAATTATTTCCAGAGTACTTTCCATCGGTACAGTCAGATCGGAGAGATCGCTTCCTGAAGGCCTCGATCATGCGGCACACAAACAGCTACTTTTGAACCCCCACGGAGCGTATCACAGACGCTCCACAAAAATGTAATTTCATGCGCACTTCCTTGTGATATCCCAAGCCTCTATTTATTATATTAATGAGAATTTCTAGTATATGCAATGTTTAATGTTAATTATTTCTTCTTTTAGGTCAAAAATGACTAATGAGAGCTTATGTTGTAACTTAAGCCTATAGGTGAGACATATGGGATTATTCCCATGTGTATCATCTTATATACAATTATGTGCACACAACTCATACATGTTCAACCGATTGAGAGGGAAGAGAGGGAGAAGAGAAGAAGAGAAAGAGAAGGAAGAAGCTTGAAGGAAGAGCTTGAAGCAATAGAAGGCTTAACCAAGCTTGAAGAAAGGTAAGGTTCCATTTTCTCCTCCAATTGTGTATGGGTATGCATGTATCTTTGTGGGTTATGTTGTTGGGTTGTTGTGGGTGACTCTTTTGAGTCCCAAATTGGCTAAGTATAGAGTGTTGTAAGCCCCTTTCAAAGATTTGAGAGTTTGAGATCGAAATCCCCAACTTATGCAAGTTAGGGCTTGGGTTCCTAAAGCCCTAGATCCCTTTGTTTTACTTGTTTAAAGTGTTTCATTTTGTGTTATTGTGGTCTTCTTAGGTCAATCTTTGAACCCTAGAAGCATTGGAAGAGTTTGTGAGAGTTTTGATAGAGTTTGGTTTTGGTTTGAGTGAGGTTTGGGGATTTTCGGGTTGAAATCTGGATTTTAGCTTTGGAGTTGACTCCTTAGTTTTTGGAGCCGACTCCTTGTCCAAGAGAACTTCTAGATTCATTTCTTCAGCTAAGGAGGCGATTCTTTAGTCTCCAGAGTTGACCCTTTTGTCCAGTGAACTCCTAGATTCATTTCTTCAGCTCAGGAGGCGACTCTTTAGCTTCTGGAGCTGACCCTTTTGTCCAGTAAACCCCCAGATTCATTTTTTTTTTGCTCAGGTGCCGACTCCCCAATCTCTCGAGTCGACACTTTTGTCCAGTCTCCGGTTTTACTTTTTAACTCAGACACTGTTTCGTAAAACGGGCATAACTTTCTCTAGAAAACTCGAATTGATGCACCATTTGAAGCATTAGATAATAGATTCATAAAAATTTGTATCTATATAAAGTTTTTACTCAATTCCTTATAGATTGAGAGATATTGAATTTTGAAGTTGACCCAAAATTCTGTCAATAACATTCTTCTTTCAAAATTTTAGCCCATTTTCTATGGGGCATAATTTCTTCATTCGAAATGCATTTTTAGCCCATGACCTGTCAAATTAAAGCCCTTTAAGCCTATTTTCAAATGGAGCTAGCCTAGAGTGTAAACTCTTCCTTGATAAGTGTTTGGGATGCAATGAGGGAGTCAATGTCCCGGCTTTCAAGTTCAAACCTCAACTTTATGTTCTTGTTTTACGTTGTTGCCTTGCCTTAGAATTTTATATTGATATTTCCATACTTCTATGTGCATTTTGTGTAGGAACACCTTGTCTATCACCCATTCTATCAGAAAGAGGTGAGTAATGATATGCCATGAGTAAAACTCTATTAATTTCCAAATGTTTTAAATTCACCTCCATATTATGCAATGCTTTCCACATATTTTCAATGCATCAGTGCTATGTTCAATTACAAATGTCATATTTCAAATGCATGCAAGTTATATTTATGTTATGAATGAAAACCATGGACTATAATGTTTAAATGAAAGAGATGCTAAGTTTCCAACGTATGGTGCTAACTCGGGTCTTTTCGTGGCAAGACCTTAATCTAGCCCGATAGTCCTATGATAGGGGACGGGAAATAAACTATCTATGTTGGGAGACGTCCCTGGCCTAAAGAGCTTAGCGTGACCTACATGGTTACTATGGAGCCTAGCTCATATGTCAAGTTGTAACACACTTATATTTTAAACTAAGAGCTATGATATGTTCACATGTTTTACGACAAGATATGAAATGTTATATCAAGAATAGTGTTATGTTGCATCTCTTCTTATGATACTATGTTTTGAAATGTTGAAACGTTTCAAATGATGTTTACGTTACCTACGAGTTCCAGGTCTACGTTTTAAACGTTCAAAAGCTTATATGCTTATGCATAAATGATTATCCATCCTTGTACGTTGGATGTAATTGCTAGTCCATGATATTTTTCTCGCTCATGCATCATTCTTATTCACTAAGTATTAGCTTATGTTCTTTCAAATGATTTTTAGGTAGCCAATCCGGGAGGCCCTAGAGTGAGACCATACGTGGATTTTGAGTTACGGCCCACGGGCCTATGTTTTGTATTATGTTTGAGGGCTGGACCCAATGTTTTGTAATGATATAATGCTATAACTTCGGTGGACCTTGATTAGGTCCTTATGTATATTATGTTTTGGATTAGGCACAGCTCTATCATGTATGACACGAATTATATTTCAAGTTATAAAAGTTTTTATCCCGCAAACTTAAATGAGTATGCATGGGTGATCAACCAGTTTATGTAATGAGGCCTCGGGTAGCCTTGCTACTGACCGGTCATGTATCCCATATCTGTATAGTTTGAATCCTGGGGCGTGACAGTGTGGTATCAGAGCTATAGGTTGTCATCGTAGGATTAAGTCATGTCTAGATAGGATTCTAGGTTTGACTTAAGTATAGGGAGTGCCACGTGGCCTTCATTCTATGGAACAGTACCAGCGCATGTCCTACATGTGCTAGTATCCAAAAATTAGCCTATAAATACAGGCCTCCCCCTTTGCATATTCAAGAATCGAAAACTGTAATGAAACTCTGCACAAACAGCTCTAGAAATCCGAAACCCTCAATATATTCCTCCTTCCAAACACTTAGATTGCATTTCACCTCACTTTAGCCCATACCCCTCCCCTATAAGGCCTTCCATGCCATAGAAGACCTTGTTCCAGCTCCTTCCAAGTCCATCCAAGATCAAGTCCAAGCATCTAATGTGGGTTGAGAGTGTTTGAAGGCAAAATGTGGTATTTTTTTTTATATTTTTGTCTTTCCCCACTTCTCTCTTCTCCCTCCTAGCCTACTTAGGTTATTTTTTATTTTAATCCCTATCTTCTACCCCTCATTCTTGCATGCTTGAGACAAGAGAGCTCTTAGCTTAGGCCTAGAGGAAAGCTAGTGAGAGCCATCGTGTAAGGGTATCTCTTTTTAGCCTATTTTAAGATGGTATGACCTTGGAACACTTTGATTATGTGGTATAACCTAAAGCCTTGTATGAATTTATGATCCCCTTGCATATGGCTATTTTGTTCATGTTTTGTGTGCTTGGATTTATTTTCATGTTTATAACCATGTTTTCCAAAACTTACACTATTCTCATTTTCATGCCATTTTCAAGCTCAATATTCTTTTCAAAGTGGTTCTAAGGGTTGGCCCCTTGAAGCTTAGAATGAGACTCTAAGAAATTATGCTTTAGAAAATCTCTCCATTAACCCCTAACTCACTTTTTTGTGCCCTTGCATTTCAACTTACATAAAAATGGTTTCCAAACTTATTGATTTTCAAGGTTTCGATTCTCACAAATCTAGTGGTTGGAATGGCCCCATAGAACCCTCTTTTGAGTGGTCTCCCTTATTATTGGCCATAAGAACCCTAGCTTGTTATAATGGTTTCCTTCTCTTTCTATTTTTGTATAAAAATGATTTTCAAGCTTATCGGTTTCTAAGATTTCCATGCTCACAAGTCTAGTGGTTGGAATGGCCACATGGAACCCTCTCTTCAGTGGTATCCCTTATCATTGGCCATAAGAATCCTAACTTGTTAGAATGGTCTCCTCTTTTAAATTTTTTTTTCAAGACCTTCTTCTTAAACATGGTTTTCAAAAGTTCATTTTCTCCATCTTTGCATTAAAAATGATTTTTCAAAAGTTGCCATTATTATGTTGGTTTTCAAAGTTCCCACTCTTATCAAGATAAAGGTTATAATGGTCCAAAGGAATACCTTCTTCGGAATGATTTTCAAACATCAACCATATAAACCATATACTTGACTAGAGTCAATTTTCATGGACATGATCTTCAAAAGGTTTGTTTGCAAAATTACTTTGCATAACATGATCATAACATCTTTAAAAAATGCATAAAACCACTAATTCAAAACCACTTTCCAACCCTAGGTTAACTTAACCCTAGATGTCCAACCCTAGGTTATAGTTAACCCCAGGTCACCTTAACCCTAGGTTAACCTAACCCTAATTCAATTCACCCAAGGTTAACTTGACCCTAGTCGTTCAACCTTAGGTTAACTTAACCTAAGTTAGTTAACCCTAGGTCACCTTAACCCTAAATTAACCTAACCTTAGTTAGTTAACCCTAGTTCAATCCACCCTAGGTTAACTTGATCCTAGTTGTCCAACCTTAGGTTAACCTAACCCAAATTAGTTAAACCGAGGTCACTTTAACCTTAGGTTAACCAAACCTTAGTTAGTTAACTCTAATTCAATCCAACCCTTGTACAACTTAACCCTAGTTGTCCGAACCTTAGGTTAACCCAACCTTAGTTAGTTAACCTTAGACCACCTTAACCCTAAGTTAACCTAACCCAAGTTAGTTAACCTTAGGTCACCCCTAACCTAAAGTCAACCCGACCTAGGTTAGTATGCTTTAAGGCTCCAACTCAAGGACCCCTTTTCAAGTGATCTTTCAATTCAAGACAATTCTCATTACCTATTTCTTAAAAACCTCCTACTCTTTTGAGATTTCAAAAATTAACTCCATAACTGTTTCAAATAATCCCACATTTTATCTTTAAAAAGGATTCCGTTTCAAAAACTACTCCTAAAAATGTTTTCAAGAACTCACAACCCTAGAATGTCTTCAACCCTTTATGGTTAGGGATCTCAAGGGAAAGTGACACATCAAGTACAACCTTTGAGGTTGTCCATATTAGGGTTCCAAAAACCACTTTCGAAAGCTTTTCCAAAACAAATTTATTAAAACACTTCAAAACCCCATCTCTAAGGTTTTCAAAACAAAACTTCAAAACTCTCAAGTTATTTTAAAGCACTTCCAAAACTCCCTTGAGTTATTCCAAAAACATTTCAAAACACTTCGAGGTCCCATTTCAAGAGTTTCAAAGTTCTATTTCAAAACACTCTAATATTTGATTCCAAATCAAAACTCTCAAGTTCGCTTTTTTGAAAGACCTCAATGCGTCTTCAAAAACTTTCGAAAGACCTCAATGTGTCTTCAAAATATTCCAAAGGTCCTAATGCGCCTATTTTCCATTGGGCTCTTATCCGAACTACGAATGACCTGATTCTCGCCAAATGAGATACGTAGGTAACCTAAAATGGTGCGGTCATAACTTCTATTTCAACCCCATCCCCTTTTCCAAAGTTTCTATCAATTCAAAGTTTCTATCTCGAACCCGTTCAAAACTGCCATGTTTTCAAACTTCTTCCAAAACTTGCATCATTCATCCAAAAAGTGATGACCAAACTCCGTTTTCAAAATTCTAAAGTGGATAATAATAATAATCGGTTATTCTAGTGAATGAACAAACGAGCTAACAGACATGTCGGTATTGAAAGGGCAGAGTAGGGTGATGATCTTAAGATATCTTCTCTATATGTAACCAACTCTCGGACCATAGATTTCTGTTTTTGAATGACCAAAATGGAGTTACTTTAAAAAAAAGGCTTAAGACTTTCTTAAGGTTACCAAACAAACTATTTTCTTAAAAACCCTCTCTTGAGGGAGTTTTTCAAAATATTTTTCAAAAATTCTAAGTTTAATCTTTGAATTAATTCTTAGTTTTAGGTGACTTAACTCACCTTAATGAAGTTAGGTGGCAACTCCTATTTTTCTAAAAAGCCCTTTGTCAAACCAATCTCAAGTTTAAACCTAGTCTCACTTTTCCTTCTGGGAGGACGAGTTCTAATGACAGAGTTTCGTGTTTTTCCCGAGCTGAAAAGTCTTGGTCCAAAAATCGAGATGCGACAGCTGGCGACTCCACTGTGGACGCTTAGAGAGTTAGGCCATTGGCATGCCTCTTCACCCTTCACTCACCTAGAATCTCTAGTTACTTTGCCCAGTTTCATCCGCTTTTCAAAATTTTTCAAGTTTCCAAAACAAATCTTATTTTCCAAAACAGCTTTCAAATAAGTGTCATCACTTGCATTTATTGCTTACATTCATGCTCTTGCATTAACCATTCATTTTATCTTGCATCGATTTTTTTGAAAAGTTTCTAACTCTTTGCATTTTTCTTTTATAGGTGGACCTTTGTTCACATTTTATTTTATGTCATAATTAATTGCTATGTATGTGATGAATGAATAGGATGTGATGTGTGTTGTTGGGTCCTTTCCTTCATTTTCAAAAACTCCACACACACTTGGTGCGCTCACTTGCATTCGCATTTTGCATATATTACCTGGTTACTACTCTTCTAGATAGAAGGGGGAATAGTATATTGACTGTGAGCGGATGCTGTATCAGTTTCTCACCCTACAGTCTCTTGATAGTTCCCCCGCTCGAACCACCAACCAAAGATGGAGTTCACCATTTCGGGGGTGGATGCCGGAGGTTTGAAGATTCAGGGACTGAGCTTTTTAGGAAGTATTAGTAAACCCTAACCTAATGCTCATGTAACACCCCATGCATAACCAAACCTCTGCCGGATTTAGGACACGCGTGCCAATTTTAAAACCAAAGAGGAAAGGGCGACCACTTTACTTTCCTTTATATTCTGCTCAGTTTATGCTATTATGCTGCTTAATTTTTGTCATTATGCTATGTATACATCTTTTCGCATCATAATTGCTCTTGCATCTGTATTCATTTCAAGATAAGAATTCCCAAAGTAACTCAAGTCATTGCATCTTCATGTATCTAATTAACCCTTGGAGAACAACCCAAAGACCTTCTCACTCAAATCAAGCCAACCAAAAACTCCTAAGGGTACCAAGTAACCCTAAGGATTCATGACATGCATCAAAGTCATCCCATAAAGAGGGGCCCTAATCCCTCTTCGCTCACTGAGATAGGGCTGCCAAGAAGACAAGGGGCAATCCGGAATCAAGGTCTCTCACCAACCTCCATCAAACAAGGCGAATCCAAAGACTCAAAAGTAGTTTAGGATTTCAAATGTAAAAATAGAATAGGCGAAAGTCCCAAGGAAAATGTCTCCCTTCCCCTTCAAATGTACTTTCAATCCTATGTACAAAAAAAAAAAGAAAAAAGAGGAAAGAATCAAATGCAATAAAATTGTCCTTCCTACTTTCATCGAATGTATGCATGAATGTGTGAATGAATGAATGAACAAGCTCAAATAGGTACAGTATTGCATATAGGGGCAACCTCCTATCTTCAAAAATGAGCCAACATCTCATGCTTAGTCTCCCTCTTAAAGTAGGAGCCCCCTGGGGCATGCATTGCATAAAAATTTCTAATCCAAAGACACTAACTTCTCCTTTTTGTTCTTCATTTTACATTCTCATTATCTTCTCCCTCGCCCAAAAAGGTCAAGAAAACCAAAGGATGAAGCAAGAACAAAAAGGTGGTCTTCTAAACTGCCTATTCATTGCCATTATGCTGCCCATGTATTTATTATTCTATTCATGAGTCATGTCCATTCCAAGACAAGAGTGCCAAGAAACTCGAGTCATTACATTCTCATGCACTCAATTAACCGTAGAGAGAAAGGACAAATCCAATCTCGTGGTAAAAGAAGCCTACCTAAACCCTTAAGGGTTTCTCCAATCCTAAGGATTCATGGCATACATAGGACTATATCTCAAGAGAGGGTCAAATCTCTCTCAATACATGGAGGCGGGATTGCCTAAACAAAGAAGTATCAAACTGGCCTATGATAAAGAGGTATTGTATTGCACATAGGGGCAAAATCCCACCTTTGAAATGGACTCAACATCATGCCTAGATTCCCTCAAAGAAGGGGCCTCTATAGGACATACATTGTATAAAATCTTCAACTCCACATACTAACTGCATTTTGTTTTTCTTTTTCTAGGTCCAAGAGCACAGTCAAACCGATAGAATCCCTCCAGCACCCCGCCCAATTCATAATTTATGTAAAACCATGACCCCAACACCATGTTGCCACTCCACCAAACCTCAAACTCCTGAAGCCATTCTTGTGCAATTAAATGACACATACAGAAAATGAAGTGTGAAGGATGCCAGCGTGATTCCAAAACCAGTCTGAGGATTTTATTCCAGAAAAGGGGGATTTCTTTCAAACCCATATTTTAATTTTCAACTCAAATTTGAGCATGAAAATAATATCATCTAAATGAAAAGGATCCAAAGTTTTCACGTTTATATCATTATCTCATAGCACTTCATGAATGATGTCTTCTTCTTCAGGAATTTTTCTTCAAAATGTTTTACCCTGACTTGGAGGATAGGATAGCACAAGCATCACTTTCAATAGAAATAATCTCTGACTCCAAAAAGATGGGAGAGAGAAATAGAAAGTACAGAGAGAGGGAAAACACAAAGGGGTGAGAGATGAGGATCAATCACCTATCTTGTTGAAGTCTAAAGAGTGACCCCCGAAGGATGTCCTAGCAAAGCAATGAGTAGCTAGACCCTCAAAAGGAAGAGAAGCCATTATTTCATTCTCCCAAATAGAAAGCAATCCATTGGTCAGCCCACTAGAGTCGCAGGTGATTTCCATTCCAAAGTCCAAACTTGGAGCCACCCCCAACATTGGGGCAAGCACATGTAAGAAGTGAACTCGCGAACTAACATTTGTCATCTTCTAAAGTGTTGCTAAATTAAAAAAAAGAAAAAAGATTTTTATATACTAAGCAATTTTACTTGAAATGACGAGAGGCTCTTCGTTCCTCTACCATACAGTTAAAAATATAATCCTTGCAAAGCCCACTTGAGCCGGTTACATTCCTATCATTTAGCCGACCTAATGATTACCTCCCACACTAGGTCAAGGCAAGACCATTAATGCATGATGATTTCCAAGAGCTCATGCAACAAATAATAATCTCTAAGAGAACAAGCATGAATGAATGGTGATATCCAAAAAAGCGCGCAATGAATGAATAGTGATATCCAAGAGAGCACGCGATGAATGAATGATGATCTCAAAAAAAAAAAAAAAATGTAATGTTGACAACATCTCTAAGAGCAAGCATAAGAGCAAGTTTTTTTTTAATATAGAGAAGAATCTAAAAAAAAATGGAGAAAGCCATCCAAAGAAGATAGGGGCAAATTTTCCAAACATAATTAATGAATGATGATTTTCAAGAGAAGACAGTATCATCCACGGCGGCAACGCAAGGACAACACAAAAGCAAGCTTTCCAACAAAAGAGAAAAGTCTAGGGGAATGACAAGAGTAAGAGCCACTTGCCAAAGGTGATCATGGGTCTTCAGGAGCCTAGCAAATATAATAGATTTTGAGCCTTTATCCTCTCTTTCAAATACCCTATCACCTAGCCTACATTATGGTCTAAATTAAAGTCCTCTTAGATCAAGAAAAATTGGTTAGTCTAAATAAGCTTGAACAAAGAAATAGCAACATCTAAAAAGAATGGTACATACAGGGACAAAATTCATTTCTTGTCAGAGGTGGTTCTAGTTCATACAACCCTGCTGAATTTAAAGATTTGGGCCTATGTATCCCTTCATTTCTTACAACCCTTAAACCTGACCTACATTACTGTCCCAAATAAAGTCTTCTCTGATTAAAGAAGGAAGCTACAAGTTGCTTTGCCAAAGGGCGATATCAGTTGTCACTCGAGAGGTCCACTTAGAGAAGTTTTCCTTTTCAACAAAAGAGAGAAAGGAAAAACGAGTCAATGGATCGAATCTCTGAAAATGTTGCAAGTGCTATCACATCTTGGCAAGAAAAGGGCAGAACCCCAAAGGGGAATCCCAAGAGGAGGATATAAATTCAAAAACTGTCTGATCCTAAGATATAATATTGAATATAAACCCTGGGGAAACCCCCGAGACATATGTCCATATCCATTTATATGCATTCATCAAAAAGCATGACATGCATTCAATTTCATTCCTGTATAAATTTGTGCATTCATAAAAAAGTATGACATACATTCATTTCAATTCCCATATAAATTATACATGTCCATGCATTTATCAAAAACAATGATATGCATTAAATTCCATTTCATGTATTAAACATGTGCATTCATTTCCATACTTGTATTAACTTGCATGACAAGCATTCATTTCAATTACTGTACAAACCATATATGTTCATGCATTCATCAAAAAGTATGACATGCATTCAATTCCATTCATGCATAAGCCTCTACATTTATTAAAAAGAATGACATGCATTTATTTCAATCCCTGTGTAAACCTGTACATTTATACCTATCCATGAGTATAACATATATCGTTCTAACTTCCTGTAGAAATTTTAAACATCTTAATCCGATCTTTTTCAAACAATAAAGACTGGCAATGCCCCACCCTTGACCTCGCCAATCAACTTTGGAAAGCTTGATTCGACCATTCTTGAATCATTAAAGTTGGGGCAATGACCCACCCTTCACCTCCCATTCAATTTCAAACCAGTCGATCCATTTAAAATGGAACTCACCAAAGATGTTCAACCCTCCAGATCCCTCAAACTTTTCAAAAAAGACCTCACTCCCTCCAGAAACAAACTCAATATGCTTGACTTAAGAGAAGCACAACCCCTCAGATGATATGTCGGCAAGAATCCTGTTATACCTAGCAAAAGAAGAACTCGACAATCAAGCAAACACCAAGTATTCCGATCTCAAGAAATCTCAATCCAAGTGACCATAAATGTCTCCCGTTCAAGCTCCGAGATAGAAGAATTACAAGCGTGGAGCAATTTTTGATGATTCCACAGGCTCAACCATCTCCAAAGCTTCAAGGTAAAGCCCAAGTATAATTCTAACCGAATTGTCTCAAAATCAACTTTAAAAACAAAAGCCCTTGCTTTGTTTTAAATCCAAAATTTAGTTTTCAAAAATTCAAAAACTTTCAAGGCTTCGTTTACAAAAACTTTCAAATTTCGAAGTTAGTTTCAAAAGCTTTCAAAACTATTTCTATAAAAGTTTCAAACTCAAAAGATCAAAGCTCTTGCTATCTTTCGAAAGTCAAAATCAATTTTCATATCCAAAAAAAAAAAAATTCAAAGCTTTTTCCACTAAAAATTTCAAATTTCAACTCAATTTCAAAGAGGAAAAGTCCTGCTGTCTTTCAAAAATACCATCAAGTTTAAAAACTTTCAAAGGTTCAAGCTTCAAGTCAAGATGAATTTCCTAAGCACTTTGTCTTCAAAAATTCAGGTTTCAAGTCAAAACGAATTTCCTATATATTTTGCTTTCAAAAAATCAAAAGTGTCGAGTGAAAATGAATTTTCTATACATTTTGACTTCGAGAATTTTCAAGTTTCGAATTAAAACAAGTTTTCTAACCCTCATTAAAAAAAATAGTTGTTTCTGAATTTTGAGTTCAAATGAATCCCCTTCAAATGGTTTCCACCTTTCTAGGTTTTCTGACTTTTTTCTTCAAAAAGTTTGATTTCAAAAGTACCATCTAGGTTTTCTAACTTTTTCCTTTAAAAAGTTTGACTTCAAATCATATCTCAAGTTTTCCAAAAACTCTTTCCTTCAAAAATTTTAATCTAAAAAATTTTTGGGTTTCCCGAGCTTTCTTCTTCAAAAGCTCCGTTTTCAAAACATTTCTCGAGTTTCTTGAGTTTTTTCCTTCAAAAGCTTTGTTTTCCAAAAGAATTTCGGGTTTTCAAGCTTTCACCTCAAAAAGCCTAATTTTCAAAATTTCGGGTTTTCTAACTTTTGCCTCAAAAAGCCTAACTTTCAACATTCTGGGTTTCTCGAGCTTTCTCCTTCAGAAGCTCCGTTTTTCAAAAATCTCGGGTTCTCTAGCTTTTGCCTAAAAAAGTCTAACTTTCAAAATTCTGGGTTTACTAGCTTTCGCCTCAAAAACCCTACCTTTTCAAAATTTTTGGGTTTCTGAACTTCGTCCAAAAAAGTAGATTTGGATTTTTGAGCTTTCCTCCCAAAAGAGCATATTTGGGTTTTTGAGCTTCTTTCAAAAAAGCAGATTTAGGTTTTTGAGTTTCATCTAAAAAAGCAGATTTGGATTTCTAAGCTTTCTTAAAAAAAGCAGATTCGGTTTTTGAGCTTCCTCCTATCAGCAAAGATCGAATTTCCCGAGATTTTCCTTCAAAAGCTTCATTTTCAAAACATCTTCTCGGGTTTCTTGAACTTTTTCCTTTAAAAGCTCTGTTTTCCAAAAACCTTTCAGGTTTTTAAGATTTCGCCTAAAAAAGCCTAACTTTTAAAATTTCTAGTTTTCAAGCTTTCGCCTCAAAAGCCCTAGCTTTCCAAAATTTTGGATTTCCCGAGCTTTCTCCTTCAAAGGTTCCATTTTCAAAATATTTCTTGGGTTTCTCAAGCTTTTTCCTTCAAAAGCTCTGTTTTTCAAAAGAAATTTGGGTTTTCAAGCTTTCGCCTAAAAAACCCTAGCTTTTTAAATTTCTTGGATTTCTTGAGCCTTCCCCTTCAAAAGTTCCATTTTCAAAACATCTTCTCGGGTTTCTTGAGCTTTTTCATTCAAAAGCTCCGTTTTTCAAAAATTCTGAGTTTTCAAGCTTTCGCCTCAAAAAGTGTACTTTCAAAAAAGTTTTAGATTTTCAAGACTTTCTCCACAAAAAGTTTAATTCCAAAAATCAAATTCTAGGTTTTCAAACCTTTTTCTTCAAAAGTTTTGTTCCAAGTTTTAAAGGTTCTCCAAACCCTTCCAATTCAAATCCAAATTCATCCATTACAGAAGGTCATTTCAAATAATTAATTTTAATTTCAAAATTATTTAAAAAAAAATCCTTTTCAAAATTCAAAAATCCTGAATCTCCCTAAAAGAATGTCATTCCATTGGTTGGAATGTCGGTTCAGGAAGAATTAATTTCAAAATCAAGTTTTCAAAATTCCAGAATTCAAACAATCTAGTTTTCAAAACTTAAATTCCAACTACTACGGTCCCTCTGATTGCCTCGCAATTAACATGGGATCCTTCCTTATTATTTTTCTGCCTTTGATAAGCAAAGATAGAAAAAGAGGGGCAGCTGTAAGCACCCCATTTTTGCCCACTCGGCAATCTACGGCCCGACCAAATCTAATTTTCAAACATTATAATACGTGCAAACCCAAGACGGGACTTTCAAACTCCAATCCAGTCAACTAGTAGCTTCTTAGGCCCACAAGACCCAACTGAAGTCATAAACACCATCATGTCTCTAGGCATTCCAGGCAGTTTTCCAAGGTCGGGCAGTCTCAAGAACCAACGCCATCCAGGTAGCTTCCCAAGATCGGGCGATTGATCGCTCCCTAAAAGGTAATACTTAACCGCAAGTGCACAGCCGCGACGCAGTAATAATTTCTCATAAGTACGAGATTGATCCCACAGGGAAGATGGTTTACGTAAATAGAAAAACTTAACGTAGATCAAAATCTTAAGAAAAACACTTCAATAAATAAAAATTTGATTTTAGGTTGAGAAAAGACTTGTTATCTAATTTAAACTAAGAAATAAAAAGTCTCGGAATCAATCGTTCCAACCAATTGCGTCTCTTGAAATTCTGAAGGAGATAATTTAATAACTCAAATATTTTGACTACGTCGCGAGTCTCGGATTCGGAAGATTTAGCGATAAAACCAAGAGTTCTTCAAAACTTCAACTTCTAGAATAAATTGGATTGTTAGAATAAAGGATGTGCATCATCAGTTCATGCAGCGCATATACTAAACCCAACTCACGCATAAGCGTTACAAGGCAGTATATATACTGAGTGTGGTATTCACGCATAAGCATTACCAAACATAATAGGATGCCCAGGTTTTCGAAGGTTTCTAGAACAAAGAAGAAGAAGAAGAAAGAAAACCAGAAAATTTAACTTTATAACCAAGAACATACCTCCTTCGTTCATCCAAGATCTTCAATTAATCTTCACAATTGATCCCGAGATGAAATCTACCTACTCATAATAATCATAGATACGTAAAGTTGTATTAAAAATATATTAAAAGACAGAGTAATATGATTACAGGAATTGAAAACTGAATGAAAACTATGAATAAACTACTCTAATCTACTCCTAAAACTACTCCTAAAACCCTAGAAAACGTTAACCCTAGCAAATCCCCTCAAAATAATAACAATCCCAACTTATAAAGCAGCAGAAACCCTACCGCACTGTTCGAACGGCCTTCGAACGGACTTCGAACACCAAATTGACTGTTCGAACGGACTTCTAACGCTTTTCAGACGGCTTTTATTCTATCTGAATCTATCAAACGGTCTTCGGACCTAATTTTGGCGTGACACCATTTGGCGTACCGTTCAAATGCACTTCGAACGCCTGTCAACCGTTCGAACGCCACTATTCACCGTTCGAATTCACTTCAGACGCTACTATTCATTGTTCGGATGCTACTATTCACCGTTCTAACTCACTTCGAACACACTTCAGACACCTTTTTCAATTTAGCGCAAATTTCTCATTTTAAGCCTGGATTCCTAAAAACATACATAAAACTAAATTAGTAACGAATTCAGACTAAAACAACATAATTAAACATATTCTAAGGCTAACAAATAACTAATTAAAGGCATATAAATTGTATTTTTAGGGTACAATCAGCGATCTCGGGAACCAACACCTTATCAAATTCCAGACTGTTCACTTTTGGTACCTGCTAACCCACCAATGTAAAATGTCCCGTCATTTGGTAGTTCTTCGAGACCACGAGTTCTTGGAGACTAACGCCACCCTCACAGGTAGCTTTTTTGAGACTAGGCATTCTCAGAAACCAACATCACCCTACAGGTAGCTCTCTGAGACCGAGCAGTCTCAGGGACCAACACCGCATAGATAGCTTTCCTAGACCAAGTGGTCTAGGGAACCAACACATAGGTCAACACCGGCGCCTGCTAGCCTGACTTGGTGAAAAATGACCAAACTTGCCCCTTGGGCCTCTAGGCACGTCTTGAGAAAGTTTAAAATCTCTCAAGATGGTAAGTCTACCTTTCCAAAGTGATACTAGATAGTTAGGCGTACTCAACCCGCCATTCTGTCCAATTCCGGTCAAAACGACCATTTTACACCTAAATGCCCCAACGCAATACAAATCCCACCAAATAGTAGAAAAATATCCCAAGATCATTCTTGAACGACTCGGCACGCTTAACACAACACTTAGACCCGTTCCTGGCCTTTTCAACCAAGCCTGATCAAAATGACCAATTTGCCCCTAGCCAACCCAAACGCACCCCGAATCTACACCAGTCTTAGAATAATGAACAGAGGGCCTTGTCATACACCCCTGTTTAACCTAGGGTGGACTTTACGACACTAAACACTCCTAACTCAACAAAAGCCCCCTGGAGTGTCTCGCAGTCACTCCACCAAGATTGCATTTTCTCCTGATTTCCTAGTTATAACGCACCGTCAAATGACTTGAGAAATGCGTAAATCAGGAAATTCCCGAAAGCTCGTTCATAGGTCTTTCCATCGATACGGCTCGATCGGAGAGATCGCTTTCTGAAGCTCCTCATCGCATGGCTCGAAAACTGCTCCTTTTAGCAAACCCTTGAGATGCTCCACTAAGATTAACTTTTCTCCAATTCCCTTATTAAAACGTACTGTCAAATGACTTGAGAAATGTGTAAATTAGGGAATTCCTAAAAGTATTTTCAGAGTATTTTTTATCGGTACGGTCCGATCGGAAAGATCGCTTCCCGAAGGCCTCAATCATGCGGCATACAAACAACTACTTTTGAACCCCCACGGAGTGTATCACAGATGCTCTGCAAAAATGCAATTTTATGCGCACTTCTCGAGACGATATCTCACACTTTCGAATACTATTCAAACTTTTAAAAATTCGAAAGTTCACAGGAAACCCTAGGAGAACACCCTGGATGTAACCAATTCCTCCGAAACCTTCCCGGTTGGCATAATTATCGAGGCGAAGTTTGAACGAACACTCTCGATGACGGAGCGTATGCTACATACGCCCAGATTTTGATCAGATCAATTAAACTTCACTTAGTCCTTAAGATTTAGACAGTATAGGGAGTGCCACGTGGCCTTCATTCTGTGGAACAGTACCGACACATGTAGCACATGCGCCTGTGTAAATTTTATATAGGCGCATGTCCTACATGCGCTAGTGTCCAAAAATTCGCTTATAAAGAGAGGCCTCCCCCTTTGCATATTCAAGAATCGAAAACTATAACGAAACACTGCACAAACAGCTCTAGAAATCTGAAACCCTCCATATATTCCTCCCTCCAAACACTTAGATTGAATTCCACCTAACTCTAGCCTATACACCTCCCGTACAAGGCCGTCCATGCCATAGAAGACCTTGTTCCAGCTCCTTCCAAGTCCATCCAAGATCAAGTCCAAGCATCTAATGAGAGTTCAAAGTGTTTAAAGGCAAAAAGTGATATTTCCTTTTATATTTTTGTCTTCCCCCACTCCTCTCTTCTCCCTCCTAGCCTACTTAGGCTATTCTCTATTTTAATCCCCTTTTTGTATCCCCCATTCTTGCATGCTTGAGGTAAGAGAGCTCCTATCTCTTGTTTAGATAAAAGCTAGTGAGAGCCACCGTGTAGGGGGATCTCTCACTAATCTACTTTAAGATGGTATGACCTTGGAGCACCTTGATTATGTGGTGTAGCCTAAAGCCTTGTATGAATTTATAATCCCCTTGCATATGGTTATCTTGTTCATGCTTTGTGTGCTTGGCTTTATTTTCATGTTTATAACTATGTTTTCCAAAACTTACACTATTCTCATTTTCATGCCATTTTCAAGCTCAATATTCTTTTCAAAGTGGTTCTAAGAGTAGGCCCCTTGAAGCTTAGAATGAGACTCTAAGAAATCATGCCTTAGAAAATCTCCCCATTAACCCTTGACTCACATTTTTGCGCCCTTGCATTTCAACTTGCATAAAAATGGTTTCGAAATTTATCGATTTCCAAGGTTTCGATTCTCGCAAGTCTAGTGGTTGGAATGGCCCCATGGAACCCTCTCTTGAATAGTCTCCCTTATTATTGGCCATAAGAACCCTAGCTTGTTAGAATGGTTCCCTTCTCTTTTTATTTTTGTATAAAAATGATTTTCAAGCTTATCAGTTTCTAAGGTTTACATGCTCACAAGTATAATGGTTGGAATGGCCCCATAGATCCCTCTCTTGAGTGGTATCCCTTATCATTGGCCATAAGAATTCTAACTTGTTAGAATGGTCTCTTGTTCTAAAAAAAATTTTCAAGATCTTTTTCTTAAACATGGTTTTCAAAAGTTCATTCTCTCCATCTTTGCATTAAAAATGGTTTTCCAAAAGTTGTCATTAATATGTTGATTTTCAAAGTTCCCACTCTTATCAAGATAAAGGTTATAATGGTCCTAAGGAATACCTTCTTCAGAATGATTTTCAAACATCAACCATATAAACCATATACTTGACTAGAGTCAATTTTCATGGACATGATCTTCAAAAGGTTTGTTTACAAAAGTCCTTTGAATAACATGATTTGTTTCCCAAAACCTCTTTAAAAAATGCATAAAACCACTAATTCAAAACCACCTTCCAACCTTAGGTTAACTTAACCTTAGATGTCCAACCCTAGGTTATAGTTAACCCCAGGTCACCTTAACCCTAGATTAACCTAACCTTAATTCAATCCACCCTAAGTTAACTTGACCCTAGTTGTCTAACCTTAGGTTAACCTAACTCAAGTTAGTTAACCCTAGGTCACCTTAACCCTAGATGAACCTAACCTTATTTAGTTAACCCTAGTTCAATCTACCCTAGGTTAACTTGACCCTAGTTGTGTAGTACCCTGAACCCATTAATTTCCCTATTTATGTGTTTTTTTAAATTTTATATCATTCTAATATGCATTTGGGTCAAATTGACCAATTAAAAGTCATGCTGTAACTTGAACCTTTGAGGTGAGACACATGGGATTATTTCCCATGTGTATCATCTTATATACACAACACATACACACACCCATATACACATACACACACCAGCCGGGAGGAAGTGGAATGAGAAGAAGAAGAAGAAGAAGAAGAAGAAGAAAGGGAAAAAGGGGAAGATTAAGAGGAAGGAAGCTAAGAGGAGATTGAAGGTAGGAGATCTCAACCCAAGCTAGAACCACCATTGTTGAAGCTTGAGAAAGCTTGGAAGAAGGTAAGATTTCATCCCACTCTTATGTGAGCAAGTATATATATATGTTGTATTTATGTTTGGAGACTCCTTTGAGTCCCATTTGATTCGAAATTGAGGGCTTGTGAGTATATGTTGGTAGATAGGGAGTTGGGGTTGAAAAACTCCCAAATTTGTATATGTTGGGTTTGAGATTTCAAACCCTAGATTTATTTGATTGGCTTGTTTATCTTGCCCCATTTTCAGTTATGGTTGTCTTCTTGGGTCAATCTTTGAACCCTAGAAGCATTGGAGAAGTTTGGGAAGGTTTGGTTGTGTTTGGAGGAGTTTTGGTTGTGTTTTGGTTGAACTACGGGTACTGCCCAGTTCAGGGCGTTTGAACTCCCAATATGGAGTTTGAACGATAAGAAATAAGCCTGGGAGTTCAAACTCTCCTTGGGGGAGTTTGAACCCTCAGAGAAGGGGGTTTTCCAATTTTCTTCTTGGAGTTCGAACTCCCATTTGGGCGTTCGAACTCTCAGTTCATTTTGCCTCAGCGTTCGAACTCCCCGGTTGGGCGTTCGAACGGTCTGCCAGCTTCAGCACTGTTTAGTAAAACGGGCATAACTTTCTTTACAAAACTCGGATTGATGCGCCATTTGAAGTGTTAGAAACTAGACACACATATCTTTGTACCCATATGAAGTTTGCTCTCTAATTCATTATATATTGAGAGATATTGAAGTTTGAAGTTGACCCAAAACTATGCCAAAAACCTTATTTTTCCAAAGTGTTACCCCATTCTTCGTGAGACCTTACTTCTTCACCCGAAATGTGTTTTTAAGCCATGACCTATCAAAGTAGAGGCCTTTAAGCATATTTTCATATGGAGCTAGTCTTGTGTGAGAATCCTTTGTTCGGGGTGGTTGGGACGCGATGAAAGGATTGATGTTCTGGGTTTCACACTCCACCCTCAACCTTATATTCTCCTTTTACGTTAAGGGCCTTGACCTAGAGTTAGTCTCGTCCTCCATGGTGAGAGTGAGGTGTTGGTGAGTCAGGGTCGAAAGATTATGTGCTTAGTCTCGATTTATACGTTATTGCCTTGCCTTAGCATCGTGTATTGATGTTCTATGTTTTTATGTGAATTATGTGTAGGAACACCTCGTTTATCGCCCGTTCAACCGGAGAGAGGTGAGTAACGATATGCCATGAGTAAAACTCTATTATTTTCTAAATGTTTTAAGTTCACTTCTATATCATGAATGTGTTCTATACTTTTAATGCATCAATGATTACGTTTAAGTATAAATGTGATGCTTTGAATTACATACGAACCTTACCTATGATATGAATCACAACTCACGGACTAGAACGTTCGCATAAAGTAGATGTAAGATTCCTAACGTACGACTCTAACTCAAAGTCTTTTCGTGGCGAGACTTTAATCTAGCCTGATAGTCCTAGGATAGGAGACGTGAAATAAACCATTGACATGTAAGGTCTTTCGTGGCAAGACCCTAAACTAGCAACGATGGTCCTACGATAGGGGACACGAAATAATCTATCGTCATGTTGGGAGACGTCCCTTTGCTTAAAAGTCTTGATGTGACCTTTACGGTTACTATAACTGAGCATAACTCTTATGATCGACTTAAAAAGCCTATGTGTGACCTTTACGGTTACCATAACTGAGCCTAGCTCTTATGATTGGCCTAATACACCTTGCGTGCTAATGACTGAGCATAGCTTTTAAAGACTAAGTCTTATCTCACGATTGAGCTCTGCTCTTATAAATGGCTTAAAGCACTCTATGTTGCTAATAACTGAGCGTAGCTCTTAGTGACTGAGCCTATCTCTCATGGTTGGCCTAAAGGGCCTATGTGTGCCCTTTATGGTTATTATGTTGGCCTAAAGAGCCTATGCGTGACCTTCGCGGTTACTATGCTGGCCTAAAGAGCCTATGCGTGACCTTTATGGTTACTATGTTGGCCTAAAGAGCCTATGCGTGACCTTCGCGGTTACTATGTTGGCCTAAAGAGCCTATGCGTGACCTTCGCGGTTACTATGTTGGCCTAAAGAGCCTATCCCTGACCTTTATGGATACTATGTTAGCCTAAAGAGCCTTACACATGACCCTTGAGGTTACTATGATGCCCAATACTAGAAAAACCTCTTAAGTGAGGTCAAGTGAGGGATATGGTTGCCTAATGTGAAGACATGACACACTTATGTTCTAGAATGAGTAATATGATTGTTCACATGCTTTACGACAAGTTACGTATATTTCCACAAGTATTAACGTCACGATATATCTCTCATTTCTATGACGTTAAGATATGCCCTTATAATATCATGTCATGGCACACTTATGACAGCTACGTTATGCCTTACGAAATCATGTTATGTGTTATGTCTCACTCCTACGGTACTATGTCGAAACGTTATAACATTTCGTTATGAAAGCTTACGATGTAATGTTCTAATATAACGCTATGATACTTACGTTCTCAAAGTTACGCCTTATACATCTTAAGAACGACGATATGGATGTGTCTAATACTATACGATGAGTTAAGATGTATGCTTACAAGTTATGATATGTTATACTAATGACAAGCTATGTCATGTGCTACGGGAGCATGCCACGACATGTCTCTCACTCCCTTGACATTATGTTTAGAAATAACGAATTATGTTAAAATGGCAGTATAAGCCATGCGGTTTTAAGCTTACACTTATACGTTTCTAGGTACATGATATGTATGCATAAACGTTCAGCTATTGTCATATACGTTGAAGAGAAATATTAGTCGGGTGGTAACACACTTATGTTTTAGAACAAGAATTAAGACATGTTAAATGCTTATGATGAGTTATGCATGTCGTATCTCTCCTCTATGATATTATGGTTTCCAAACGGTACATGTTTTAATGCGACGCTCACGCCCCATATGCACACATGTTTACCTATTGACTCATATGTAGCTATAATTGCTAGTCCATGGTATTTTATACTCATGCATCATTGTTATTCACTAAGCATTAGCTTACGTTTTCTAAAAATGTTTCAGGTGACCAAACAGGGAAGTCTTAAAGGGTGGCCCATTACAAGGATATTTGGGTTGTGACCCACGGGCCTTATGATATGTAACGTGTATAAGGGCTAGACCCTAATGTTGTCATATTATAATATTATATTTGAGGTGGCCTTCGATAGGCCCATTTTATGGTATGTTCATGTTTTGGAGATTAGGCACAGCTCTGCTATGTATGACGCACATTCTACTTTACATTTATAAAAGTTTAATTCTACAGTTATGTATCTTTTAAATTACAAATGCACAGGTGTTCAACCAATTTATGTAATGCGGCCTTGGGTAGCCAAGCTACTGGCCGGTCATGCACCCTAAATCCGTATAGGCCGGGTTCTGGGTCGTGACAAGTTGTCCAACATTAGGTTAACCTAGCCCAAGTTAGTTAACCCTAGGTTACCTTAACCCTAGGTTAACCAAACCTTAGTTAGTTAACACTAGTTCAATCGAACCCTAGTCCAACTTAACCCTAGTTGTCCGAACTTTAGGTTAACTCAACCTTAGTTAGTTAACCTTCGACCACCTTAACCCTCGGTTAACCTAATCCAAGTTAGTTAACCTTAGGTCACCCCTAACCTAAAGTCAACCCGACCTGGGTTAGTATGCTTTAAGGTTCCAACTCAAGGACCCCTTTTCAAGTGATCTTTCAATTCAAGACAATTCTCATTACCTATTTCTCAAAAACCTCCTACTCTCTTGAGATTTCAAAAATTAACTCCATAACTTTTTCAAATACTCCCACATTCTATCTTTAAAAAGGATTCCGTTTCAAAAACTATTCCTAAAAATGTTTTTAAGAACTCACAACCCTAAAGTGTCTCCAACCCTTTATGGTTAAGGATCTCAAGAGAAAGTGATACATTAAGTACAACCTTCGAGGTTGTCTATATTAGGGTTTCAAAAACCACTTTTAAAAGCTTTTCCAAGACAAGTTTATTAAAACACTTCAAAACCCCATCTCCAAGGTTTTCAAAACAAAATTTCAAAACTCCCGAGCTATTTCAAAGCACTTCCAAAACTCCCTTGAGTTATTTCAAAAATATTTCAAAACACTTCAAAATCCCTTTTCAGGAGTTTCAAAGTTCTATTTCAAAACACTCTAACATCCGATTCCAAATCAAAACTCTCAAGTTCGCTTTTTCCAAAGACCTCAAAGTGTCTTCAAAATTTTTTCAAAGACCTCAATGTATCTTCAAAATATTCCAAAGGCCCTAATGCGCCTATTTTCCATCGGGCTCTTGCCCGAACTACAAATGACCTGATTCTCGCCAAATGAGATACGTACGCAATCTAAAATGGTGTGGTCATAACTTCTATTTCAACTCCAATTCCCTTTTCAAAAGTTTCTATCAATTCAAAGTTTCTATCTCAAACCCCTTCAAAACTGCCATATTTTTAAACTTTTTCGAAAACTTGCATCATACATCATTCATCCAAAAAGTGATGACCAAACTCCTTTTTCAAAACTCTAAAGTAGATATTAAGTGGATAATAGTAACTGGTTATTCCAGTGAGTGAATAAAGGGTGAATAGACATGTAGGTACCGAAAGGGTGGGTAGGGTGATGATCTTAGGATATCTTTTATACACGTAACCAACCCCCGGACCATAGATTTCTGTTTTCAAATAACCAAAATGGAGTTACTTTCAAAAAAAGGCTTAAGACTTTCTTAAGGTTGCCAAACAACTTATTTTCTTAAAAACCCTCTCTTAAGAGAGTTTTTCAAAACCTTTTTTAAAAACCCTAAATTTAATCTTCAAATTAATTCTTAGTTTTAGGTGACCTAACTCACCTTAATCAAGTTAGGTGGCGACTCCTATTTTTCTAAAAAGCCCTTAGTCAAACAAATCTCAAGTTTAAGCCTAGTCGCACTCTTCCTTTTGGGATGACGAGTTCTAATAATAGAGGTTCGTGTTTTTTCCGAGTTGAAAGGACTTGGTCCAAAAATCGGAGCGCGACACGGGGGTCATGGGAAAAAAATTTCATAATCAAACTAATCTTTTATTAGAACTAGGTGTCAACCAGTGCAATGCACGGGGAGTAATACTTGTTCAAATCTACAGTAGAAATGTTGTAAGTAATTAATCCTAAATATAACATAATTAAGAATATAAAACAAATTAAAACTCTTTATAATGTTAATATTGTTCACGGAAGAAAAACATAAAACATGCAAGTCTAGCAACCTCACTTAATGGATAAATTTGTTATCGTGCCCCGGTTTTTAGGGTGTCCAAGGTCTTTTCGGCTCGGAGACCCAAAGCACGGAACTCTGTCACTAGAACTCATCCTCTTAGAAGGACAAGTACGACTAGGTTTGAAAATTGGTTTGACTAATGGCTTTTCAAAAAAATAGGAGTCGTCACCTAACTTGATTAAGGTGAGTTAGGGTACCTAAAAATAAGTGTTAATCCGAAGATTTAAACCTAGGGTTTTTGTAAAAGATTTTAAAAATTCACCCAAGAGGGGGTTTTTAATAAAATTAGTTGTTTGGCAACCTTTGGAAAGATTTAAGCCCTTTTAGAAAATAACTCCATTTTGGTCCTTCAAAAATAGAAATCTATGGTCCTGGGATTGGTTACGTGTAGGGAAGATATCCTAAGATCATCACCCTACCCCGCCCTTTCGATACCTACATGTCTAATCACACTTCGTTTACTCACTAGAAGAACTAGTTACACTTGTCCACTTAATATCCACTTTAGAATTTTGAAAACGGGATTTAGTCATCACATTTTGGGTGAATGATGCATGATGCAAGTTTGGGAAGAAATTTGAAAATTTGAGAATTTTGAAGGAGCTTGAAATGAGAACTTTGAATTGATTGAAAGTTTTTGAAAAAGGAGATTGGAGTTGAAATAGAAGTTATGACCACACCATTTTAGGTTGCTTACGTATCTCATTTGGCGAGAATTAGGTCAATCGTAGTTTGGGCAATAGTTCGATGGAAAATAAGCGCATTAGAGCCTTTGGAAGGTTTAAAGACACTTTGGGGTCTTTGGAAAAGTTTAAGACACTTTGAGGTCTTTGGAAAAGTTGAAGACGCTTTGTGGTCTCAAAAGCTTTGACTTGGAATAGGATAATGGAGTGTTTTGAAAATATTTTTGGATCAAATCAAGGGATTTTTGGTAAATGCTTTGGAGTAACTCAAGAGAATTTGAGAGTGTTTTTGAAGTCTTGTTTTGAAAACCTTGGAGGTATGACTTTGGAATATTTTGATAAATTAGTTTTTGAAAGTGGTTTTTGAAAATGGCTAAGGGTTTGGAGTCCTAATATGGACAACCTTGGAGCTTGTTCTTGATGTGTCACCTTTCTTTGGGATCCCTAACCATGTAGAGGGTTAGGGATACCATAGGGTTGTGAGTTCTTGAAAACGTTTTTGGAAATACCTTGGAGTTGGATTTTGAAATCTCAAGAGAGTAGGAGGTTTTAGAAAAATGAGTAATGGGTATATATTAAAATTGAAAGATCATTCAAAAAGGGTTCATGAGTTGGAACCTTGAAGCATACTAACCTTAATTGCGTTAGCCTATGCTTAGGGGTGACCTAAAGCAAAGTTAGACTAGGATTGACTAACTAGAGTAAGGTTAACCTAAGGGTAAGATGACTTAGGGTTACCTAGCTAGGGTTAAGTTAACCTAAGGTGAGTGAACTAGGGTCAAGTTAATCTAGGGTTGGATAACTAGGGTCAAGTTAACCTAGGGTTAGGTAATTAGGGTCAAGTTAACCTAAGGTTGGTCAACTAGGGTCAAGTTAACTTAGGGTTAAATTGGATGATGATTTTGAAAAGTTGTTTGATGCACTTTTAGATAGAGTTTTGAGAAACAAAACATGTTATACAATAAACTTTGGTAAGGCATCTTTTTTAAGATCATTTTCATGAAATTTTTTATTCTAGCCAAGAATATGGTTTGTATGGGTGGTGCTTGAAAACCATTCCAAGGAAGGCTCCCTCATGGCCATTATAACCATTATCTTGGCAAGAGTGCAAAGGGTCAAGAATCAATATGATAACAACTTTTTAAAGCACCATTTTTAATGCAAAGATGGAGGGAATAAATTTTTGGAAACCATCTTTGGGAAAGGTTTTTGAAAACCATTTTCCAAGAAGACCATTCCAACAAAAGAAGGTTCTTATGGCCAAACAAAAGGGAGATCACTCAAAAGAGGGCTCCATGGGGGCATTTCAACCACTAAACTTAAAAGAATGGAGACCTTGGAATTTGGAGAGCTTGAAAATAATTCTTATGCAAGTCAAAATGCCATGATGCCAAAGTGAAAGTTAGGGGGTTAGTAGGGGATTTTCTAAGGCATGATTTCTAAAGTCTCATCCTAAGCTTCAAGGAGCCAACTCTTAGAACAATTTTTGAAGAAAACATAATGCTTGGAAATGACATGGAGTCAAGAATAATGCAAACATTATAGAACATGGTGATAAATATAAAAATGAAACCAAGCACACAAGGCATGATCAAAATAGTAATATGCAAGGTGTCATGATCACATACAAGGCTTTTAGGCTACACCACACAAACAAGGGGCTCCTAGGCTATACCATTTTAAAGTAGGTTAGTGAGAGGTCCCCCTACACGGTGGCTCTCACTTGCTTTCCTCTAAGTATGATCTAAGAACCCTCTTGGCTCAAGCATGTAAGAAGGGAGCGGGTTGTAGATGGGGATTAAAATAGAGAATAGCCTAAGTAGGCTAGGAGGGAGAAGAGAAGAGTGGGGAAAGACACAAATGTAAAAGGGATACCACCTTTTGCCTTCAACACACTTGTGGTCTTTAAATGATGCCTTGATTGGAGCTTGAATGACTTCAAGAAGGCATAGAGGGTTGGTAGGAAGTGTTTAGTGGTGTATAAGGCTAAGTAAGTGGAGTGTATGGCCTTTAGGGTGGTGGAATCTAGCCTAAGTGTTGGAGGGGGAGAATATATATGGAGATTCGAGATTCTGGAGTGATTTCAGCAGGGCTTCGCATCAATTTCGGACCTAGAATATGCAAAGGATATTTATAAACAATCTGGAACAGGCCTGGCGCACATGCTACATGTGCGTAACCAAAATTTGCCCTAGCGCATGTAGCACATGCGCATGTACTGGTCCATTGCTAGAATGACATGTGGCACCCTGTGTACTGGTTAAATCTCAGTTGTTGATCGAAATTTGGTCGATCAGATCAAAATTTGAGCGCATGTAGCATATGCTCCATCACCGGAAAGAGTCGTCCAAACTTTGTCTCAATAATTGAGCCAACCGGGAAGGTTTCGGGGGAATCAGTTGCACCCACGGTGTTCTCTTAGGGTTTTTCGTGAACTTTCATGTTTTCAGAAAGTTTGAATTGTGTTTGGAAACGCAGGATATCATCTCAGGAAGCGTGCATGAAAGGACATTTTTGTAGAGCGTCTGTGATACGCTTTGAGAGTGTTCGAAAAAAACTATTTTTGTGCCATGTGATCGAGGCCTTCGGGAAGCGATCTATCCGATCGAGCCGTACTGATGGAAAGTACTCTGGAAATACCTTCGAAAATTCTCAAATTTACACATTTCTTAAGTCCTTTGACGGTGCGTTTTAATCAGGGAATTGGAGAAAAAATCAACCTCGGTGGAGCGTCTGCGAGACGCTCCAGGGGTTGTTGAAAGTAGTAGTGTTGGCGTCGTATGATGAGGGGCTTCGGGGAGCGATCTATCCGATCGAGCCGTATCGATGGAAAGATCTATGGATGAACTTTCAGGAATTCCCCGATTTATGATTTTCTCAAGTCATTTGACGATGTGTTATAACCAGGGAATCGAGGAGAAGTGACAATTTAGGCGGAGCGTCTGCGAGATGCTCCAGGGAACTTTTATCGAGTTGTGAGCGTTTAATACCATAAGGTCCTCTTCAAGTTAAACAAGGGTGTGTGGTGAGACCCTCTGTTCAAAATCTTAGGACCAATGTTGTTTTGGGATGGTTAGAGTCGTCAGGGGCAAAATGGTCATTTTGACCAGGTTTGGTAAAAAATGGTCAGGAATGGTTTGGTGTGTTGTGTCAAACGTACCGGGTCATTCAGGGATGGTTTCGGGAGAGTCTTTCATCGTTTGGTGGGGTTTGTGCAGTGCTGGGACGTTCAAGGACAAAATGGTCATTTTGATCGAAGTTAATCGGAATAGGGTCGGAATCGGACCGGATGGCGTGTCGAGTACGCCTAATAATTCAGTAATGCTTTGGAAGGGCGGACTTACCATTTTAAGGGATTTTAAACTTTCTCAAAACGTGCCTGGAGGCCCCACGGGCAGGTTTGGTCATTTTTTACCGAGTCGGGCTAGTAGGCACCGGTGTTGACCTAGGTGTTGGTTCCCGAGACCGCCCGGTCTCGGAAAACTACCTGTGCGGTGTTGGTCTCTAAGAACACCCGATCTTAGAGAGCTATTTGTAAGGGTGGTGTTGGTTCCTGAGAACGCCTGGTCCTAGAAAGCTACCTGGAAGGGTGGTGTTGGTTTCTGAGAACGCTCGGTCTCGGAGAACTACCAAATGATGAACATTCTACATTGGCGGGCTAGCGGGTGCCAAAAGTGAACCGTCTGGAATTTGATAAGGTGTTGGTCCCCGAGATTTTTCGATCCCGGGAAGCTACCTGGATGGCGTTGGTTTCCAGGACTGCCTGGTCCGAAAAGCTGCCTAGAATAATGGTGCTTATGGCTCCAACGGGTCCCTGTGGGCCCGAGAAGTGACCAATTGGTTGGATTGGAGATTGAAAGGCTCATCTTGAACTTGCATGTGTTGTGATGTTTGAAAACTCGATCCGGTCGGGCCAGAGATTGCTAAGCGGGCAAAAATAAGGTGCTCGCATTTGTTATTCAAATTTTAATCATTTAAGGAATATCAACTATTTGAATTGGACTCAACTACTTTTTGATTTGTTCTCTCTTCTACTGTAGTAACTTTTTAGATAGGATTTAATTGTTTTATACGTATAAGTGGGTGGCTAAAGTTATAATTGATAACATTTTGAGTAGTACTCAATTGCTTATGTATATCTCTTACAAAATTAGTAACATGAATTAAATAATCCAACAAATTCTATAGTTATCTAACCAATTGCCTCTATGACGTAGCATTTTAAAAGTATAATAGCATTTAAAACGTCACGTAGGAGAGAGACAAAATATAAGGGCAAACATAACTTTTGTATATATATATATGATTGAACCAACCCGTTCTGCCTGGATTAGTCGGTTCATTTGTACACCAAGTTTGTGGAAAACTTTGATAGGGGAAGGAGCTTAGTTGAAACTAGGGATGACAATTAGACCAGAAAAATTTGAATTTCGCTTCACCTCGCTCCTAAGGAAGAAAACATAATCCAATATGAATTTAGGACGGGGTAGAGTTTAGGTCACTCCGAACTTGCTCGAATTATAGTAAGAAATCCTAAAGTCTTATATTATATTTATTTATATAAAATAACCTTAGGGCCCATTTGGGAACAACTTATTTTCATTGTTCTTTTAGTTTTTTTTTTTTTTTTTTGTTTAAAATCACTTGGTGTTTGGTAACAACCTTTTTTTTTTTTTTGTTTATTTTCGTGTTTGGACTAGCCCAGTTGGCCATAACTCATGGTCGCCTAAACGGAGCTCAAAGGTTCGACTCTTGTCAAGCACAAGAGTTCTTCTAATGCATTTCGTCTAGTAATTACTTGATTTGTGTGGGATGGAGGATTACATAGACCTTGTGATTATTCGAGGTACACAAGCTGACTTGGACACCCGGTTAGTCACAACAAAAAAAAACTCTTTTTTTCCTTTTTTAGGCTAATAAGCCAAAAAGTAAAAAACAAAAATTTTAAAGTTTTGTTTTTTTTTTTTTTTGCTTATTCTACTGTAGTGAAAATTTTGAAAAATAATTAATTTTAAAAATAAATTAGTATACTACCATAATTAATGTTTAAATTTACAAAACATCACGAATATGCAATCTAATTTACTTTGAGGGTCCTTTAATCATTTTTGTGTAAAAAAGCCAAAAAAGGTTTAAATTAGTACCAAAAACTTCAACCAAACTTTTTTTAAGTCAACTTATTCTTTATACTTTTTTAAGCAACTTATTTAATCAAAAAAGTTGTTCTTGGTATATTAGTAAATATTAGGATTCTTATATTACTTCTTACTCTTGGGATTTAAGCTATTTCTTTCTCAATTTTATATTGTATTAGTATTTGTATAATTCGTATTATTTTTGTTTTGAAATTTTATATGGGTTAAACCCATTTCAACTTGAACCCCGATTAATTTAAGTGGGACGGGGGTAGGATGGAGAGGTTCAACCCGTCACGGGTTTGGGACGGGATGTGGGGTAGAATTTTCCTATTAGAAACGATGTAAGGTTTAGCCTAACCCGTACCAAACCCGCCCCGCTATTATCCCTACTTGGAACTTGAGAAAAAAAAATTTTACTTTCTTCCCTATTTGGTTTCTAATTTGGAGGGAAAATATAAAAGCCTAAAAATAAGAAAAAATTATTTACTTTCTCACTTTCTTTTCATTTTCCTCCTCCTTCAATTTTAATAATTGTAATATTATTTTGTTTTCTTTTCGTTTTGAATTTAAGCAAGAAAAAGTTATTCTTTTTCCTTTTTTTTTTAACAAAATCAAACGAAGTAAAATAACCACTTCTATGGCAAACGAAGGTTCCTGTTAGCTCCATAGAATTATTCTTCAACAACTTGGGATTTACAACTTCTTCTTCTGTGGACCCTGTTGGTAGAGTTTGGTAATATTTGGTTACTTTGGGACTCCTCTCAAGTTGGCGTGAGAGTTTCAGAAGCCAAGCCGCAAGCTATCCATGCAACGATACATCGTGAGGACTACCTAGAATGGCTTCTTTCTGCTGTTTATGCTAGCCCAAACCCAAGATTAAGAAATGACCTTTGGTAAGACTTGGAAGAGATTTTGAGTTCTAGTCAGAAGCCTTGGTTGGTTGCTGGTGATTTCAATGATTTTGTTGTGGTTGAGATGAGAAGTTTCACTACCATATCCAACCATAATCAGAGTGCAAAGTTCAGGGATAAACTCAGTAGATGCAACTTGATGGTCCTTAGATTCTTTGGGCCAAGACTTACTTGGATGAGTCTATCTGTAGATGCAACTTGATGGTCCTTAGATGCTCTGAGCCAAGACTTACTTGGACAAATAATAGGAAAGGCCTGGTGAACATCATGGAAAGACTTGACAAGGGAGTCTACAATCATGACTAGAGAGTCCTGTATCCAGAAGGAGCTATTAGGAACATTCTCAAAACATATTCTGACCACTCTCCCTTCATCGTCTACACTGAAGGTATGCTCCAAGATCACAAGTTAATAAGTCCTTTAGATTCGAAGATGCCTAGATTACCCATTCTGAGTTTAGAGATGTAGTCCAGGATAGTTGAAAAAAAATTTCACACTCCTTTTTACAGCTTCCTCAGGGTTTAGATACTTTGTCTGCTGATCTTATTTTTTGGAACACTAATGTGTTTGGCAATATTTTTCGTAACAAAAGATGAATTTTAGCTAGAATTGAAAGTATTCAAAAAGCTCAAGGCCAAAATTTCTCCCATAACTTGCAGATTCTTGAAAAATACTTTATTAACCAGTACAATCTCATCATTTACTAAGAGGAACTCTCGTGGTTTCAAAAGTCTAGAAGTAACTGGATCATTCATGGTGAAAGAAACACTAGGTTTTTCCACCTCTTTGTCCTTTCTAGAAGAAAGAAAAATAAAATCACCATTTCGAAGGATGATAATGGAAATTGGTTTGATGATCCTAAGGATCTTAAAAGTACTGCCTTGAACTATTTTACTAATCTTTTCTCTGCTGAACATGTTTCTTATGTTGATAAATACAAAGACATATATCATAAGAGTTTCACCATTGAGGATAGTGCTTTTCTTACAGAACCTCTCATTGACAAGGAAATATGGGATAATGTCAAAAGCATAAAAGACCTTAAAGCCCCAGGAAGCGATGGCTTTTAGGCCATATTCTACCATAAATATTGGGACACCATAGGCCCTGCTGTGTATGGTTTTGTCAAAGGTTGTTTTAATAGTAGTAATGTTCCCTAAGAGGCCAATAGGACCCTAGTAGCCCTCGTCCCCAAAATTGACAACCATGAATCTATTAAACAGTTTAGGTCCATGTCTCTGCAATGTGTCCTATAAGATCTTGACTAAAATTTTAGTTGCCAGACTTAGATCCCTACTTAATGATATTATTAGCCCTAACCAAAGCAGCTTTGTACTTGGAAGATACACTGATGACAATATCGTTATCACCCAAGAAATTATTCACCTAAGAAATTATTGATACTCTTAGACATAAGAAAGGCAAAGTTGGCGGCCTTATCCTCAAAGTTAACCTTGAAAAAGCATATGACAGAGTGTCTTGGGACTTCCTTTGAGAACCCCAATTGGATTAACCTGGTTATGCACTGTGTTACTACTACCAGAGTTTCTATTCTTTGGAATGGTGAAGCCCTTCCAAAATTCTCTCCTGGAAGCAGTTTAAGATAAGGTGACCCTCTTTCCCCATATCTCTTTATGCTATGCATGGAAAGATTGTCTATTTTGACCAACTCTAAAGTTACCTCTAGTGAGTGGAGAGGTATTAAGGCTTCTAGACATAGTCCTATTATATCTCATATTTTTTTTGCTGATGACCTTCTTTTATGTACTAGAGCTGACCACTTAAGTTGCAATATCATGATGGATACCTTGAATGAGTTTGTGATATCTCTGGCCAAAAAATTAATTTGGCCAAATCTAAGTTATATATTTCTCTTAATTTGCCAAAAATTAAGGCCAAAGATCTGAGTATTCAATGCCAAATAACTCTTACTGAAAACCTTGGGAAATATCTGAGTTTGCCACTTCTTCATATGAGAGTGAGTAGAAAACATTATGACTACATTTTAGAGAAACTCCAAAATAGACTCACAGGTTGGAAGGCCAAAAACTTGTTAGTTGCTGGAAGAACTACTTTAATCCAATCTGTTACTATTGCCATGCAAACCACTGTCCTCCCTAGGAATATATGCGATAGGATTGACAAAATCAATAGAGACTTCCTATGGGGGGACATTGAGAATAAAAAAAAGATCCAACTGATTAACTAGGACCAAGTCTGTATGAGTAAAAATGATGATGGTCTTGGCCTAAAAAAATCTAGAGACCAAAACACTACTCTATTAGCTAAACTTGGCTGGAAAATTTTTTCTGGTAGTGAATCCCTTTGGTCTAACTTGCTCAAGGCCAAATACCTTCATATCAAGTCTTTTTTTAGAATGGCACAATAACTAGACTTCTTCCCATACCTGAAAAAGCATTCTCTCAACTAGGGAAATTCTGAAAAAAGGAACCAAATGGGCTCTGGGCAATGGTGAGTGTATTTCTATTTGGAATGATTGGTGGTGTAAGGAAGCCCTTTTAGCAGCCAACCATCCTAACGAAAACAACATGGATCAAGCTAAGGTGTGTGATCTTATTGATGATACTGGCAATTGGAATTTAACCCTTCTTTAGGGTTGCATTTTTTAAAAGGAAAATGGATGATATCCTAAAAATAAAGCTTCCTATGTTTGTTAGCTTTCTTGATGAACCATAGTGGGGTAGTAAATCTAATGGCCTCGATACTCCTGCTGCTGTTATAAACCTCTTGAGAGGCAATAGTAATGCCATTACAAGTTGAAAATGGATTTAGAAGTTGCCAATTCCCTAAGAGTTAAAATTTTTCATTTGGATTATCCTTCATGGGAAAATTCTTACAAACCAAATGAGGGTGACTAAAAGCATGAACACAAATGATCTCTGTTTTATATGTGATACTCGTACAAAAGAAATGAAATATCTTTTGAGAAGCTGCATCAATGCTAAACAGGTTGGGATTAATGTCAGAGTAGCCTTTGGTGGACTAAAGAGGAACGAAGTCTTGTGTTTGAAAGGTTGGAAGAAAATTTGAAAAACAATAAATTGAGAATAAATAATATACCTTGAAATATTATTTTTATCACTTCTTTATGGACTATCTAGAAAGATAGAAATCTTAAAATCTTTAAAAATACTAACATGAACATCCAAGGCTCTTTGAATAGGATTCACAACTATTCAAATGAGATTATGCAGGCCTTCCAACCTATAGATATCATTGGTTCTACAAATTCTAGAATTACTAATTGGTGCTTACCTTCAACAGGTAAATTAAAACTCAATGTAGATGGAAGTTCTAGAGGAGACCCTGGACCTACAAGTTTTGGTGATTTACTGAGATATGAAAAAGGCATATGAATATAAAGATATTTTGGCAAGCTACATGACACCACAAGCACTGAAGCTAAGATATGGAGCCATGTACATGGGACTCACCATAATATTCCAAAAAGGTTTGCAAGAAGTTGAAATTGAATCTGACTCCCAAATGGCAGTCCAAGCTATCCAAGAAGAAAAAGGGCAGGGTTTATCATGCAGATCACTTTTCGAAGACTTAAGATTCCTACTACAGAGGACCTGCTGCACAATAAAACACATAAAATAGAGAGAGAAACAACTATGTTGACATTCTTACCTACATGAGTAACGGCCAAAAGGAATCTCTTGTGGTTATGGAAGACCCGCCAAACTAAGTGACGCAAAATCTTATAGTAGACCAGCTGGCCTTCCCCTAAATATTTTGTAGTTTTTGGTCTTGTTTTTTTTCCTTGTGCTGTACCAATAAAAAAAAAAACCAATTTCTCACTCACTTCCAAGTTCCAACCTGTTTGGACTTTCGAGACTTGTTTGATTTCCAATTTAGAAAGAAAGATATAAAAAGTCCGTAAAAAAAAAAAAAATATTTGCTTCTCATTTTTAATAATTATTCTTTTCTCATTTTCTGTTTAAATTATTTTCTTTTTCATTTATTTTTCTTCACAAAATCAAATCACTTTTCTCACTCATATTTCTTATTTCTTTTTTTTTTTTCCCTATTTGATTTCGGAAGCCTCAGGGGAAGTCGGTCCAGCACGATTGCAAAAGAAGAAGAAACATATGGAACTACTAGAGAGAGGAGGGGGCTTATTCCCAGCGATCTTCTTCTCCATCATCGTTTAACATACAACTTACACAGACGGAGAGGGGTGGTTTTGTGGGTTTTTTGAAGTGAATTTTGATTTTGTTTTGGGTAGTTGTGGAAGAGGGTTTGTTTTGGTCAGTGAATATGCTAGCGTTACGGAGCGAGGGTCGCGATTACAATCACTCGCAGCCTTTGCAGCATCAGCAGAAGCAGAGGGCTGGTGATTATGGGTTGAAGCCGGAGTCATCCTCCTCCTCCGAATTCAAACCTTTTATTAAGCCCTCCACTGAATCTCTCGAAGGTTTCTTCTCTTCTCACTTCACCATATATATATATATATATGTATATATACATATCTGTGTATACACAAACATGTTTCAAAATTTTCTAGGGTTTGGCTTTGGTCGTTTGTGATCCATCTTTAATTCTGTTGTTTCTGTCGTATTTTTATTTATTTTTCTGATGCACACATATTTGTTTGTCCTCTTCCTAGGGTTCAGTCTATTGTAATATTAAATTTCTCAGCACACTTCAATTTCTCACTTGTTTTTCTTTTCTTTTTTTTGTGGGTTTTTTTGGTTATCAATTTTCTGACGATTTAGGCTTGGTATTAAAATTATCTCAAATTGATGATCAATTGTTTTTATATGAATGAAATTGGAATTTTCAAATTTTAATGGTTTTGATACAAGGTTTTAACGTTTTTTTTGGCTTTGCATTTTGTATGGGATGGTTTTCTTATGCATTGCGTTGAAACTACAGTAGTTTGGTTGTCGCAAATACCTGGATACCAATGCTAACAAGGTGATGTTTATGTGATGCTGTAGAAGAAGATGTGCATTTGGAGCTTGCACATCAGATGTACAAGGCTGGCAACTATAAGCAAGCACTCGAGCACGGTAATGCTGTTTATGAGAGCAACCCATTGCGAACTGATAATCTTCTTCTTCTGGGTGCAATTTATTATCAGGTTGGCTCTTTTGTATTTGATTTGGTTAGCATATCTTATTCCATCTCTTCACGTATGATACTCAGTGCTAATGACCATTTTGTAGTCAACTACTTCTATTCCTTGTAAAAGAAAAAATAATTTTTTTTTTGGCTTATAATTTTGATAATTAATGGAGGTTAATTTAATTCAGGATTAAAGAAGTGAAGCAACATTTAATCCGTTAAACACTTTGGATGGGCAAGTCAAAACTGTGTTCAAGGCTATTTATATATAACAAACAAAAGCAGCATGTGGATCTATAAATACTCTGAAAGAGCTATTACAACTGTTTCAAATGTAAATTCTTGTTTGTTCAATAAAAACTATATCCATGTACACAAACGCACTCATATTTATGTGTGTGCACAGTGAGAGTGTGGGAGAGACAGGGTATTACTTAAACTGTAACAAATAGCAACAACACTCAGGCACTAAGCACTCCAATGAGCCATTGGAACTGTTTTTGATGTAAATCTTCAGTTTGTGCCACCAACTACTTGTTGATTCTCTAGAAGTGTTTTTTGTGTACTTTTATCTTCAAGTTCAATTGAAAATCTCCTGACCTCTGAGCTTTTTGTTTTTCTTCTCTTACAGCTATGCAATTTTGATATGTGCATTGCCAAAAATGAGGAAGCTTTAACAGTTGAGCCACACTTTGCAGAGTGCTTTGGGAACATGGCAAATGCTTGGAAGGTGACCGCTACAACTGATATAGGTGGTTTTGACACGCACATGTACTCACAGACACAAAATTTCAGTTACTGATGAAGATTATTTTGCCTTTTGAATACAGGAAAAGGGCAATACTGATCTTGCAATTCACTACTATTTGATAGCCATTGAGGTTTGTATGTACTTGTAAATTTGGTTCCCTTTGATGTGCTTCCATGCATTCAATAAGTAGAGATGGAATACTGGAATTGTTGAGATAGTGTCTTGTCTGATCTTGCTTTCCTTTTTCTGGTCAATTTCACTAGGGATTGTTTTTTTCATTATAATGGTTTTTATGAAACAATTACTTATTAAAAAATAGTTTATGGTACCTGCCAGTGATGTCATTGGTATGATGATTATTGCAAGATTTTAGAGACCTGAGGTAGTAGAAATAAAATGTGGATGAAATGCATGTTACTCCTTGTTGGTCACAAATCTGAATAACTCATTCACTTACGCTTTGGAATCCGAATTTTCGGTGGGAAAAGTAAAGGAAAAGGAAAAGGAAAAGGTGGAGGAAAAGAGAAAAAAAATACTCTTTCATTTTGTTCTCTTTTTTCTCACCTTTTCGTTTTCCTTTATTTTTCCTATCGAAAATCTGGGTTCTAAACAGAGCGTTAAAGAAAAAATATTGGAGCTCTGTTACAAGAATATTCAACATAATGGAAACTTTTTTCCTTTCCTTTTTTTTTTTCCTTGGGGGGTGGGGCTTCTTTTCCCTAGTAATCTAGATGATCTGATGAAGTGCAGGGATTTCTGTACAAATGGCATCTAATTGAAAATTTCAAATTCTAATGAAACTAGTATTAATTAAAGTATATATAGCTTTATAAAAGAAATTTTAGTGAATTTTTATTAATTTTCTGTTTTTAAGCAAATAGAAAATATAATTAAGTTAATTGTCTATAAAGAAAGGATATTTCTTTCCTATAAATGTCTTTTATTGAAATGGAAACCAATAAATTCCATAATGAACTAGATAATGATTTTGAATAAACTAACTAAAGGGGGAGTTCTTATTGACCTAAGTTGATCCTATAATTTGTATCAAAATCAAGTACTCTGTTTTATGTTTTCTTTATCCTTGCTCTGTAGCTATAAATTGTTGTGATAATAATAATAATTGAAAATTTGATTTTTGGCATCTTCATAAATATCTTAGTTAATGACTAAGTGTTCAAATTCTATGTGTAACTTAGTTATGGAGCTCTGTTGCAAGAATAGTCAGCATAATGGAACTTTGTTTCAGGCTATAGTTAGTTATGGAGCTCTGTTTTACGTGTAAATTAGTTATGAGTAGCTTAGATATGGAGCTTTGTTTTAGGCTATAGTCAGTTTTTAGTGGTTACAAGAGGTAGTGGTTGGTTGTTTCCTGATTTTTATGCAAATGTAGAAGTGGCATATGGCTTTGTAATGCAATTAAGAAAGTAGTTTGAAACTGGGTTTGGCTTGTAGAAGGCTGCTGTCCACCTCAAAGTGGGTATTTTAGAAGGCCTCCAACTTCCCTTGAAGTGGCGATTCTTCTGCTTTTGAAATTTTTTGTTGTTTTGTTTTTGAGTTGGGTATTTGTCAGTGTTATCCCAAATTTTATTGCTTTTCAGTTAACTATGACAAATCTATATATCTAAATATGACTGAATATTGTTTTGTGACTTGTGAATGTCTCATCCTTATCATTTTTTGCCTCCATAGTTGCACTATTTTTGTATATTATAGCATCATTATTTGAGTTATCAATTCATATTTCTTTCTACTTACTGTTAGCTTCGACCGAATTTCGGTGATGCTTGGTCAAACTTAGCCAGTGCATACATGCGGAAAGGAAGACTTAATGAGGCAGCCCAATGTTGTCGTCAGGCGCTTTTATTGAACCCTCTTTTGGTAAATCATATTAAAATTTCTTTAATTCCTTTCATTTCATGGTGTCAGTAGTAGTCTGCAAGGTTGAGGGAAAGGGTATATTTATACGAAGAAATACATTCCAAATACTAATAAGTTCTTTATTACTTAGCTTTTGTAAATTTCCCATCTCACGGAAACCAAATGGAGTGCCATAATATTCTGGTTTCATAGAGCTTTCCGTATTGATTAAACTCTGTTCGTTGGCACAGGTTGATGCTCGTAGCAACCTTGGGAACTTGATGAAAGCACAAGGGTTGGTGCAAGAAGTATGTCCCAATATGCTAAATTTACTCCATTGCCTAAACCCTATTTGCTTTTAGATAGAGTGGTTAATAAAAATAGTAATACCTGGGTTACAGAATTCTTATATTTGAGAGTGCCAGTATAGTGTCCACGCTCTGCCTCTGTCCAGCTACTAACTTCGTGCTGAGATCAGTTTTGTGGTGAATCAGTCTCCGTGCCAGTTATGTGTTTTTGAGGGATGATTCAATGTCATCTTTTCTAGTCAGTACAAATTACATTGTGATTGGCCAATGTAGAATTTTCAGCTGCAGGTGACTGTCTTTTGAGTCCTGAGTTTTGTAGAAATTTAGAGTAGTGGGATACATGTTACTGACCCTGGACTGGGTGGATTATCATGCATATAGAGAGAGAAAAGTGGTTGTACATGCCTCATATCTTGATTCACACAACATTGTGGGTTTGTCTTGACTCTTGTGGGTGAGGACAATATTTAGTGGTGTACTGTCATAAAAATGGGCCACAATTTTAACATGATCTGGTAATCCTGTATGTTTGGGTGTTAAATTAATTTTACCTTGTAGTCCATTTCCATTTCCTTCCCCTCTTTGGCCTGTAAGTGGTTTTCAAATGGTTGTATCTTGGTTCTGCTGGTGCGGTTCTTTCTACGTTTACATATACAGTATAAATTTTCCTTTTGCCATTTAGTTACTGATGGAAGTTATTCATGTGTGGGACTGTAGCTGAATCACAGTTCTCTGAATCACAGTTTGGTACAGATGTCACATTGTTATGTACACGCCAGGGCTCAGATGATTGGTCTTGTTTTCCATGTCCGAGACTCCAAAATGTCAGCATCTAACATTTTGTGCAGGCATACAGTTGCTATGTTGAGGCTCTACGAATACAACCAACTTTTGCTGTTGCATGGTCAAATCTTGCTGGTCTTTTCATGGAGTCAGGTGATCTTAACAGAGCTGTTCAATATTATAAGGTATGTAACTCCAGATGCTGCTCTCCTCATTCTTAATCATCTTGCATTTGCTGGTTGTATGCTGCTATGGCCGAAGATTTTAGTGGTTTATCTGTCAATCTTTGTCAGTATTTATCTTACAGTTCCCTTTTCCCATACAATTAAATCTATTAGGCATTAACAGAAATTGTATTTGTTTTTACTTAATTGCATCGTCTGAGGAAATAAAACTTAAACCCATGTTCCTCATGCCTACCTGAACCATGGATATTAAGTTATGCCTCTAGGTATTAGCGGATGTTGTTTTCATATGTATTCAATTGCACCATTTTCAGGAAGCAATAAAACTTAAACCCACATTTCCTGATGCCTACCTAAACCTTGGAAATGTTTATAAGGTAAGCTTTCATGCTTTTTCCCAGTGAGGTTTGGTAGCGACACATGCCTGAACCTATTTTTGGAGAGACACAACAATTTATTTTTCATTTTCCAGGCTTTGGCAATACCTCAAGAAGCTATTGTGTGCTATCAGCGTGCTCTCCAGATGCGACCAGATTATGCAATGGCTTTTGGTGAGTGCTATTATGTTCAATACTCGTTTTGCAGCCGATCCTGCATAATTCTGAGTACTTGTCCATGGTTATTTGATACCCTCATAATTTTTCTCTGATGATTCTTTTGTTAATGTCCATCACATATGCATGTAGAGTTATTGACGGATTTTGTGTATGCTGATGCACATCCCTGGTTAAGACCAACTTCTTCCTTGCTTATTCAGGTCTAGGATGTTACATTGTAGAGTAGCTTAACCTGTTTTGTTGCACTGATCTGTTCCTATGAAGCAGTGTTCAAATATGGTTCTGCTAACTATTATTTGGGCTCATTTATTTGGGCTCTTTTATCTAGCAATTTACTTATGTTTCTAAATTTGCAATGATAATCGGATTTACCCTTCATGTTTACTTTTGCCCCCAAGATCGATCAACTCATTCTGTTTTCACTTCATTTTCCATCATGTTATTTTGTTTTTAGGTGAATTTCTCATAGCCATGAAATGAAAAAATAAATAAATTAGAACCTGTTGGGGAGCGGTGCTATGCAGTTTTAATGTACTGTATCTCGTGATACTTTGTAGGTCATCTCAAATTATTCTTTTGTTAGCTTAACTGTGCCTGCCTCAATTTTGCAGTACCTCTTCTGAGGAGGATTGGCATGATGTTGCACTATGTTTCACATAGTTATACATTGTAAATTTGTAATGATATCTATCTTGCAGGTAATATGGCAAGTACGTATTATGAGCAAGGCCAGCTAGAATTGGCAATCCTTCATTATAAGGAAGCCATTGAATGTGATTCAGGATTTCTGGAGGCCTACAATAATTTGGTTGGTTCTTGTCTTTTATGCAAGAGTGAGAACATGATAATTGAGTCTCTTTGAGACCATGTGTTTCTAACTTAAAATTGGGTCATTTTCTGTTGCTACTGAAAGGGAAATGCGTTGAAAGATATGGGCAGAGTAGACGAAGCAATCCACTGCTATCATGTTGGTTATCATTTCTCATCTCATTCCTGTGGTTTTGGTTCACGATGTTTAACCTTTTGATATTCTTTTCAACTTTAATCTAATCTCTCTCTCTCTCTTTCTCTCTCTCTCTCTCTCTCTCTCTCTCTCTCATGTGTTGCTGCCTGAAGCAATGCCTTTCGTTACAACCGAGCCACCCACAAGCACTAACCAATCTTGGGAACATATATATGGAATGGTATGATAGTGTGATAACTGATGGAAGATTTTGGTTAATGTGAGTGGAGACAAGTCTCTGATCAAAGTGGTGTGTTCATAAGACATATTTGTCGACATGCAGGAATATGATGGCTGCTGCTGCTACATATTACAAGGCAACATTGGCTGTGACAACGGGGTTGTCTGCTCCTTTCAATAATCTCGCAATAATCTATAAACAACAGGTTGTTGCAGCTTGATCTCTTTTCAGCCTCTCATTAGATGCATGATTTTGAGCCACTTGTTGATATAAAAGATGTAACACATGATTGGCATTTTGATGTGGCTTTGATTCTTGTTATCGTGATAGGGCAACTATGCTGATGCTATATCTTGCTACAATGAAGTTCTCCGCATTGATCCATTGGCAGCTGATGGACTCGTCAATAGGGGCAACACGTACAAGGAGATTGGAAGAGTAAGTGAAGCAGTTCAGGACTACATGCGTGCAATTACCATCCGACCAACTATGGCTGAAGCACATGCCAATCTGGCTTCAGCTTATAAAGACAGGTATAATTAATTGTACTACTATGGCTCTTGGGTTACATTTATATGTTCACTGGTTACCCTACTAAGTTGGGAGTTGGATGACTTACAGTGGACATGTAGAGGCAGCTATAAAAAGCTATAAACAGGCATTGCTTTTACGCCCTGACTTTCCTGAGGCAACTTGTAACCTTCTGCACACATTACAGGTATAATGAAGTGTGCTATGTTCAAAAAGCAAAGATTTTGTTGATGGTTTATCCCTGGTCCTTGAATAGCAATGTATTGAAGAACTTCCTAATGAAGTTGATTTTGTTAATGGAGAGATATCTGAATTAGTAATACATATGCCTAGTGTTCAATTGGCACTATGTGGAATGTGATATGATTTGCATTCTGTGTCAAGGCTCCTCCTTGTTTGGGAACCAGTGGTTGCGATGAAAATTTTCTGGCAATCAGGTTATTTACTTGGTGGATGTGGGTTGTGGGGCTTGTTTAGTAACAACAAATTCTGTATTCTATGATTGGTTCTGTATTTTTTTTATTTTATATATTTAATGTTATGTTTAAAATAAATGTGTTTCTTGATTTGTCTTGTGTGCGTTTTGTACTCAGGTACTAATTAAATTATTTAATACCTTCCCAATTGCCATCCGTCTTCAACCTGAGTTTTTGCTCCACATTTTAGATTTTTCATGTCTTTCTAGAGTCACATTTGTAAATTAGACATCAATCCAACCTTTACCTGGTGTTGGTAAGTTTTGCATTTAGTTCTTAGTCCTTTAAATGTTTTTTGGGTTCTGAGACCACAGCTGTCTTCGCCTGGCGGTAAAATGTGATCACCGAAGAGTGTATATTATAACTTCCCTTATATTGTCTTGAAGAATAGAGACTAGTTTCTCAAAATTTAGGTTTTTGAAGCACTTACTATGGATGTAATGTTAATTTTAACATGAGTAGATCTAATCAGAATGCCATGTCTTGTACTACGATTCAGATTATTGTCAAACTATCTTAAAATGTTAAAAATATAATTGGACTGAGATTTGATCTTCATTTTCTCTGGACAGCTTTAGAACATTGATGACTCATTGACTCCTGTGTTGCCTGTAGCTGTAATCAAGTGTCTGAATTGTGTATCATTATATTTTGCATATTGAAAACTGTTGTGGTATGTTTGGATGTCAGTGCATTTGTATGTTTCTTAATTGTTATCATTACCCAACCATTTAAGCTGAACAAATTTGCTCAACTTTGCTAGAGAAACTGTATTGTATTTGGCAACAACTCATTCAATCAAGATTTGTATTCAGTGTGTCTGCTATTGGGAGGATCGAGAAAAAATGTTTACCGACGTTGAAGGGATTATCAGGAGGCAAATTAAGGTTTGGAATCAAACTTTCTTCTTTCCAATGCACCTAAAACAACAACAACCCCCCCCCCCCCCCCCCCCCCCCCCCCCCCCCCCCCCCCCAAACAACAAACACACACACACACACACACAAAAACAAAAAAAAAAAACCAATAAAAAGCCCACCCACCCATCCAAAAAAAAAAAATCACTTTCCCATGTGCATGCTGAATAAAGAAACAAAAAAGTGGATGCTTATAGGTCGGTCAATCCTCATATTAGATTTGAATTTTTGTTCTTTGTTTTTCCCAATTGAACCGCTATTTATGACAACTTTTTAGTTGATACTCCTTGATTTATACCTGGAGTAATTCTATAATTGCATTAATATTGCTTTCAGATGTCAGTTCTTCCTAGTGTGCAACCTTTTCATGCAATCGCATATCCACTTGATCCAACGCTTGCCCTCGAAATTAGGTAAGGTTTTTAGCTAAGCGTGCCACAAAAACTAATGAGCTAATGCTGATCCTTCATTTTTCTTTTCATTTTCCCTAAATCCCCCTTTCTCCTGTCTTGTAGCCGGAAATATGCAGCACACTGCTCCTTAATTGCTTCCCGTTACACACTTCCTCCCTTCAGTCATCCCACTCCAATACCTATAAAAAGTGGTGGTGGAAATCAGAGACTTAGGGTTGGGTAAGTTTTGAGATCCACATTATAAATTAAAAAAAAATTATAATGTTTACGTGCTGCGTATTTTAACACAAATTTCCTGGACTTGCAGTTATGTTAGCAGTGACTTTGGTAATCACCCATTGTCACACCTTATGGGCTCAGTATTTGGCATGCACAACAGAGAAAATGTTGAGGTTTGCAAACTTGAATGTTTTTGCTTGTTTCTTTAGGGGAACCTGGCCTGGCTGTTTTCTTTTTCTTTTGTTTTATTTAATACAAGCAAGAGCTGAGATAGTTGTTTTTGTAGGTCTTCTGTTATGCATTGAGTTCAAATGATGGCACAGAGTGGAGGCTGCGTACCCAGTCTGAAGCTGAGCACTTTATAGATGTCTCTGCCATGTCATCTGACATGATTGCCAAATTGATTAATGAACACAGAATACAGATCCTAGTCAACCTTAATGGTTATACCAAGGTATATTGTTCTCTTACTTGGTATATCTTCATTATAACGTTCAAGAATCTGTCAAGATGATAATCTGTACAAGGAATTGACGGTTTAAGTTCAAGTTGGTTTCCGAGTGGTTCAAATTCATATGGCTATCCTTGGCCTTTGAAGATGGCCCTGTAGGAATGAAATATTTGGCTTTCGTTGACATAATGACATTGATGACTGCACAGGGGGCTAGGAATGAAATATTTGCTATGCAGCCTGCACCCATTCAGGTTTCATATATGGGTTTCCCTGGGACCACTGGCGCAGCTTACATTGATTACTTGATCACGGATGAGGTGATAAATGTCAAATAAAAATGCAATATGACTCTGGACCTGTTTTCTTATCTCTAATATGTGACCTTTCTGTGCAGTTTGTTACACCTTTGCGTTTCTCGCACATCTACTCTGAAAAGCTTGTCCATCTCCCCCATTGCTATTTTGTAAATGACTATAAACAGGTTGGTGGTTTTGAACACTTGAAATGAATGGAACATTAGAATATTTTCCCACACTTACAATAGTTTGCATGTATCATAGAGGTGCATATGAGGTGATTTTCCTCTTGTTTTTTTTGTTCTGTGATCAGAAAAATCTAGATGTATTGGATCCAAATTGCCAGCACAAGCGATCTGATTATGGTCTACCTGAAGATAAATTTATTTTTGCATGCTTCAACCAGTTGTACAAGATGGACCCTGAAATCTTTAATACTTGGTAATTGTAGGATGGTGGTTAATCTTTGTTTCCATAAGAAGTTCATGTGCATATTGGCATATAAGAATCAGTCATATATGTTCAAATCTTTTACCAGGTGCAGCATACTCAAACGGGTGCCAAATAGTGCACTTTGGCTGCTGAAATTCCCAGCTGCAGGCGAAGTGAGACTGCGCGCATGTACAGAAAATCACTTCAACTCATTTATCTTATCAGTAGTAGCCTCTTTTAAAGCATGCATCAAGCTTGCATTGTCCTTTCTAATTTCTGTCGCTTGCGATTTCTTTTTTGGGATTGGTTTAATGCTTATTGGCTTTTCCAGATGCTGTAGCAAGGGGAGTACAGCCAGAACAAATTATTTTCACAGATGTTGCCATGAAAAACGAGCATATCAGACGCAGTGCTTTAGCAGATCTATTCCTTGACACGTACATTTATCCTTGTCCTAATTGACCTTTTCTTTTATCTTATACTTGCCAGGCAGTTAATCTTGTTTTTTTTTTTTTTTTTTAAATGCACGCAGGCTGTTAATATTTTTACTGGGTCATTAAGTGTCAATGGTTGATTATTCTTCTTATTCTTATTTCTATAGGCCTCTATGCAATGCACACACCACAGGAACAGATATCCTCTGGGCTGGTTTACCAATGGTTACATTACCCCTTGATAAAATGGCCACGAGGGTTGCTGGTTCACTTTGCCTTTGTACTGGACTTGGGGAGGAAATGGTTGTTTATAGGTATGCATTTCACTTGGCAAGACATAAGTTGAACGCATGCATGCTCATAAAAGCAAAAATATATTTATTTATATGTGTATGCTGTGTTACCGTCCCTTACTAAATGCTTGTAGTCTCCAAAAGTGAGTTGTGACGGTATCCCATTAGCTAGTTGGGTTCTAGTGCCCGTATACCTGAAATGAGCTCCACTTCCACTTGTGTGCGTATATATGGTATATAAATATAAAACCAAAAAGAGGAACACATTTTTGTACTTTGCAAATTGGATTGATCGAAACTACTTTTTAAATCAATAGACATTACCTTTGTTATCTAAGTACTCTATAACTGCCCAAGAATGTTGCCAGATGAATCCACTTTCTTAAGCGGGTAAGGGGTAGTATGCTTCCTTCATAACAGGACGTGCAACTTCTTACTGTAGTAGTCTACCATCTGCTATGTTCTGTGTTTCTACTGTTATTAGAGGACCTCTAGCAACAGCCGGTGATGGTTGATGCTAGTCTTTCTCTTGTTATTGTTGTTGATTGCTGCTTTTTTAATCCTCCAACAGTATGAAGGAATACGAGGAGAGGGCAGTCTCTTTGGCACTGAATCGCCCAAAGCTTGAGGCTCTTAGAAATAAGCTGAAGGCTTCTCGTTTGAGTTGCCCTCTATTTGACACTGCACGCTGGGTAAGCTTGCACAATATTCATATTTACCTTATTTTCATTTGTGTGATTGAGCTGGAAGCATGGAATGATTAATGAGTTTGCCCCTTAAATGTTGACAGGTGAGGAACCTGGAGAGGTCATATTTTAAGATGTGGAATCTTCATTGCTTAGGCAAGCAACCACAGCACTTTAAGGTTACTGAAAATGATATGGACTTCCCTTATGACAGGTAGGAGGGAGAGCAGACGGGATTGTAGATAAAAAATAAACAAAAAAAATGAGAGAAAATAATATAAAGATTGTATTTAAGAGATTCGTTGATTATTCAAATGATGCAAGTTTGATGTGTGTGGACATATATATCAATGCGGATGGATATAATCTCTGAGTTTGACCCAACTGCTTGTCAGGATTCTCTGAATCAGTGGCGAAAATTGAGGAACTTTACAAGTTACATTTTTTATGTTCTTAAGCTTCTTGCTGCTATCATCTCTTTGGTGTTTGGGTTTTCATGTCCCATGGTTGCTGGCGGGAGGGGGAGGGGGAGGGTGTTTTGGGGTTGAGAGGGGCCAGTTGACCCCTGGATTTTTGGGAAACAAATCCTTTATAACGTTTGATGTTAGTTCGCAATGTTGGGGATTTTTGTTTCCCCCCTTAATGGATTTAGGTGTAATAGTCTAGGAGAAAAACTACTATGACGATTTCAAAACATTTGTAACTGTACCAAATCCTTGTCAAATATCTTGAGCAATTTACCATGATCCCAACTTCTTTAATGTTACCTAATAAGATCACCAGCAAACTGCAGATTTTTGTTCCAGCCTCTATGCAATGCGCACACCATTGGAACATATATACTCTAGGCTAGTTTACCAATGGCTACATTACACCTTGATAAGATGGCCGCGATGCTGGCTCACTCTGCCTCGGGGAGGAAATGGTTGTTTACAGTTATGCATACAAACATGCTAAGACATAAGTTGAGCGTGCACGGGCATGCACATCAGTGTTTTAAAACTAGAACTGGACTTGTTGGTTCAACCGGTTGAAATGTGACCCGGTTAAAAACGGTTCGGTTAATTTTTAAAATATATTTTGATCAAAATTTAGTCAAATCCGGTCAAATTCGGTTAAAATCGTAGTTGAACAGTGATCCGGTCAATTAAACCGGTATTAAACCGTTCAGTTCACTATTTTAAGGTAAAATTTTATATTTTAAATATAAAAAATAGTGTAAAAAAATAAGATACCATTTATTAATATTAATAAATTAATTAATGACTTAATTATGACGTCACGGGTCAATAACGGTTGACCCGACGGTTGAATCGGTGATCCGTGACCCGGTGACTTTTTCGGTTTACTCAACAGTCCGATTTTTAAAACATTGATGCACATCACACATAAGATTGATGGCTATAGTCATGGATGGGCCTTGCACTATATGGTTTGCACTATGAACTTCAGGTGGGTATATAATAATGTAATGGTATTTTCGGCCCTACCTCACTTTCTATAAATGGGAATTTCAACGGTGCTTAATTTGTCATCGTTAGGAGTCTGATATTTAAGGTATATGGGACATGCAGGAATGTTATATTGTACGACAGGAGCCATTTGTGAACAACCTTGTTGAATTGAAAAGATTCGATGCAAGTTTTTTTACAGTTTAAAATGCTGACTTTCTAGTAAAATAGTCATTACGAATAGCAACAATTCACCAAAAAAGAAAGTGTATGTATATGTTATATTGATAGAAAACCAAAAGAGGAACAAATTTTCGTACAGATCGAAACTGCTTTTTAAATCAATGGACATTTCCTTTGTTATCTAAGTGCTCCATAACTGTTCAAGAATTTGCCAGATTAATTCGCTTTCTTGAGCGGGTAAGTGGTAGAATGCTTCATAAGAAGAAAGTGAAACTTCTTGCTGTAGCAGTCTACCATCTACCACGTTCTGTGTTTCTTTTGTTATTAGAGGACCTTTAGCATCAGCCGTTGAGCCGTCCCGTCCCGGCTGAGGCTAGTCTTTCTCTTGTTTTTGCTTGTTTTTGTTCTTTTTAGATTTTGAAAATAACTAATCATCCAAGAGTATGAAGGAATACGAGGAGAGAGCAGTCTCTTTGGCACTGAATCGCCCAAAAGCTTCAGGCCCCTAGAAATAAGCTGAAGGCATCTCGTTTGAGTTGCCCTCCATTTGACACTGCAAGCTGGGTAACCTTTGCGCAATATTCATATATATGATTCATCGATTATTCAAATGATGCAAGTTTGATGTGTGTGTGTGTGTGGATGCATGCGGATATATGGATAGAATCTCTGAGTTTGACCAAACAGCTTGTCAGGACTATCTATCTGAACCAGTGGTGAAAATCGAGGAACTTGGTAAGTTCCGTTTTCTATCTTCTTAAGCTCCTCGCTACGACGCTATGGGGGAACTGTTCCCCGTTTAAAAAGCTTGAATGGCAGTTTTGATTGACTTGGCTTGCTTTTTGGTGGTTGAAATTTTTGTATGGTTCAAAAATTGAGCAATTTTTGTTTCTTCTACAATCGAGAATGGAAGCTAGACTGGCATGAATGGGTGGTCGGGGATGTTGGTAAAAGTTAATTTGGAATTGCACTGTATGGAATGGTATCTCCGTAACCGTACTGTTAATTAATTTAGATGTTCCAACTTCCAGGAGTTTACTTTTTGTCCGTCCGCCCATGTGGGACTGTATTTTTGAGGACAAAAATCTGGTGTAGGAAGGTTTTGGTAGGTAGCACTATTTTGTTTGTTTAGGTGTTTCTTCCAATTTGACTGTTTTTGAGAATTTAGAAACAGGATATATAGTTTTAGTGGGTTAGTGAATTGAGTGGAAAGTCAAGTGTTAGTAGGGCTGTTGAAGCCCTGACCTACTACTACTTGAGACAACCCTTTTCCTTGAATTGCTAGACTTGGGGAAAAGCGGGCTTACTTGAGACAAACCTTTTCCTTGAATTGTTAGACTTGGGGACAAGCCTTTTAAGGTAATCAACCAGAAATGTCTCCTGGTTTGCCCTCTTTAAAAATTTGAAATATCAAAATTCACATCTATTGCATGCACTATGCCAGAGAGATCATAGATCCTTTTGTTCGCTCTGGCCGTATAGGTTGACAGCTCAAAATTAATGCCCCAAATGGAAGTGGAGAAAGCTATTATCTATCTATCTACGGAAGTAGAGGAGAGAGAGAGAGAGAGAGAGAGAGAGAGTAAGCATCATTTGAAATACGCCATTGTTATGTTTTCAAAAAAAGAAAGAAAAAAAAGAAATAAGCCATTTTGTGTGGAAAGTAAGATTCAGTCAAATATGCAATGCTCCATAAGGCAACCTAACAAAGAATACCAGCATGATTTTATGGGCTCACTCCTTTCCGGAGAGCCCAGCGAGGTAGCGGCTGTTATGGTAACGCTTAGCTACTTTGGTCGTCCCTTTAGCCTTTTTAGTCAGCACAAAAAAAAAAAAAGAAAAAGAAATTGCATAACTATGGGACAAACTCAGCAAATCATTCCCCAGTTGAAGGCTTGAATAATGAGCTGTGTGTCTGGTTTAACTGTTCCTGAGCAGGACTTTTGTAAAGGTTAAATGTAAATAAATCCTATGAATGCAAGACCAATATGGGTTTTCCGGAATCACAGAGGGAGAGAGATATATGTAAGTTTAGCTGTAACAATGCAACTCTTGGTGAACCTTATAGATTTTCACCAGGCAATTTGGCTTTTGAAAATTCTAAATGTTCTCAAGTTATGGTTTGAATCATAATTATGCTGGAGATGAGAATTCTGAAATTCTGTCATCTAGAATGTTCATGGGAAGATTGCTGCCATTGCACTTGCTGGTATATAAAGATAGCCATTCCGAGGACCTTGGATTGCATGATCAAGGGCCATTTAAATAGCAGCAACTCGTTCTTTTTTTAGGTTTGCTCGCTCCCTGATCAACAAGTTGAAGAACTCAAACAAGAGGGCTCAACACTGTAGAAGCATAAACCATGTTACTCCAAAATGTTTTGGCACGTACATTGTTTCAGTGAAGATCGACAAATAAGAGAAGGATATAAAAAAAAAATTGACCACAACACATTCAAAAAACAGAAGAGAAAAAGGCAGTAATTATATTGTTAATGTTCTGTATCATCAGTTTATCTATGATATGAACCAATGAAATCAAGAATGATATGATGCACAAATTTAATGTCAACATCAATAATAGCTCTGCCTCCATTGATCCATGTCTTGCGGAATGTTGTGTATCTTCTTGTTCTTCATCAAATGCTTCTTCTCTGCTTGAAACCATTCATTTGCTATTCCCATCGGTCTGAATCGATCTTTTTGAAACCCTTTAACAATAAAACAAAAGAAACCCATCACAAAATAAGCAACTACAAGCTAAAACCAGATGAGTAATTACTGTTTCTGGATTCGGAACTACAAAATTTCCATCAGTCTTTTACAAAAGATAGAGCTATCGAAAGATTACGAGGAAAAATAAAAGATTGATCCAAAACACCATCAGAAAAACATATCAAATGTAGATAAATAAAACTACTTGAGCAAAATCTGCATATTTTATGGACCTCCAAGTTTAAGACAAAACCACTGTAGAATGATGATGGAGGAAGTCCAGATGACGAAGCTTTTACAGCTAACCGTCCATGTTATGAGCTCATCTGTTTCTTGTTCTTCCACCATTCAAAAGGTTTTCCTCAAAATATGGACGCAGGCTACAGGCTTTGTGCAGCCTGCCCATCCATTTTGCTGCAGAGTTTAGCAAAGAAGAACCATCACCACCACTGACAGTACTACCACCACTGCTGCCTCCATCATCACCACCACCAAGGCCGCTACAATCTCGTTTTCCTCCAAGTACACCACCACTTCCACCTCTGCAATCATCTTTCTCAAGCAATACTGTCCACGGTTCGTTCTTTAAGCTCCACTGTCTTCATTGCCTTCTCCATTCCAGTAGAACTTCCTCCATCATCACAATCAACACAAATGTCATCATCAACCACCCAAACTTTCTCTTCTTTAGAGCTATTGGTTCCATGAATACACAAAGGGGCAAGGGATGTAGTTAATATTAAGAGGTTAAATTGATTAAGAAGTCTCAACTCCAAAGCAATATAAAATAGTACAATCAGGTTCTGTGAGGGAGTTCACCTACTTATCTAGGCCAACTTTGACCAGCCAATCTTCCCAATTTATAGTTTACAACCATGCATAGGTATGCATTATGCTTTTTATAAGATGATACATATGCATGCCATGAAATGTGTGTCATGTCATGTCTTTGAGCAAAAATGTAAATATATATGCTTAAGTTCCTTTTGTTACTTTTTCTATAACTTTATCCTTCATCAGCACTTCAGTCGTTCTTAATGCCTTGATTTGGTTTTGTGCAACTCCCAAGTCCCTATCTTCTCTGGAATATGGATTAAAGATGATTGCCATGAAATGTTGATTTTGTAAGTAGTTGAGACTGTAATACAAGAACAGACAACAAGCTTATACATTTCTCAAAGTTAGTTTTCCCAATATATCAGAAAAGCTAGTTTAATTTAATTGATAAGCATAAACTTCCATTAGGGGGAGGATTTTAATGGGAGGAAGGAAGTTCTAAGTCACCCTTCAATGTAACATGACTAAATCTGCCACAAATTATCCCCTTTAAACTAGAACACACTTATGGATACACCCAAAATACATATATTTTGTCTCTTTACTATCAGCATCATCAGTGTGAAAATTGAAAGCAGAAAATCAAATATATTGAGAAACACGATATGGTAAATCAAGAATTTATCCAGGGACTTATTTCTGCTGTTTTAACTGCATTGATGTTCTTTTCACTTCTTTACTTCCAGTATAATTATTTGATGCTTTGTGGAACCATGAGTTTAATCGATCAGAAGAAGAACAAGAAATTGACTTCTCTTGGAATTTATATAACTCACCTGATTGCACTGCACCTCTTCTCTTGTTTGTGCTGTAGACCACAAAGTTGATGCATGAACATATATATAAAGATGAACGGGGATGAGGCGGTTTGGGTAGATTAGGCGATTGGATGGGCAGATGTGTTCTTACTCTTTGTGAGACTGCCTCGGCACCAACGTAATACAGGACACTTTCTTTAGCGGCAGGCTGTCTACTACATTCTTTTCAATTCTGTGTAGCTAGACCCACTTACCAATCTGGGGGCTGTCAAGGTGTTTGGGAAAAAAATAAAAAAAACCTTTCAATTAAAGAGGCAAAAAAAACCTTTCAATCAAAGAGGCTTTTTCCTCCTTGCCCATCCCTTCTTCCAATGCTCTGTACTGCATTGCACCATCTGATCCCCTTTATTTAGCTTGTTAATAATAGATTGATAACACATTGTGTCGATTAGAAAGCCAAAACATCTCCTCTTGTACGAGAAATTCAACAACCCCTTGTTAATGTTGATGTTGATTCATACACCACCCCGGAGAGAGATTTCTAATTGCTCTATTCTCTTAGCCAGATCATGCTTCCCACCATTCTTCAATCCATCAGTTACCATATCAAATGTTCTCGACAATGGCGACAAGTTCAACTCAGTCATCTCCACCAAATAATTCGCCGCCTCTACAAACCTACCTCCACGGCCGCACATCTTTATCAACATGGTATACACAGGCCGATTCGGCGGATGTCCCTTCACCTTCATATCACTGAAAAAGCTAAATGCATCATCAAATTGTCCTCTCCTACACAGTGCCTTCAGAATCGGAGCATATAAACTGGGAAATGGCTTGTGCCCATCTTCTATGGACCTATGGAGAATCCCAAAAGCCTGATCAACCCTACCCACTTTCGAAGTAGCAGTTATCATAATTTTGTACGTCTCCATGCTCGGACAAAGGCCCAATCTGCACACATTATGGTAGATGTCAATGCAAAAATCGACCTCACCCGATTTACACAGAGCTTCTGCTAAAGAATTGAAGGTTTCGACGTCCGGAACAAAACCCTCTTTGGTCATCTTCCTCACCAACTCTTTAGCTGCTTCCAGATAACCCGCATTTAGCAACCCATCGATGAGAAGATCGCGGCCTCGAACCGGGGGATTGAAGCCCTTTCGACTCATCTCCCCTAAGAACTCCTGCGCCTCCCTCATCTTCCCCGCCGAGCACCACCCGTTGACGAGAATCGAGTAGGTTCTCTTGTCGGGTACAGTGCCTTTCCGGACCATCCTCCGAATCAAGGCGTAAGCGCCCTGGAAATTCTTGACCTCGCAGAGGGCGAAGAGAAGGGAGTTGTAGATTTGGGTGGTTTGGGGGCAATTGAAGGCCTTGGTTTTGTTAAAGAGCTCGACGGCTTGGTCGACGAGGCCGTGTTTGCCGTACTGTTCGATGATGAAGGAAACGAGGTCAGGGGAGATGGGGAGGTTGTGGTTCTTCATCTGCTCGGCGACCTTCCACATGGTCTCCCAGTGGCGGGTGCGGGCGAGGGTCCTGAGGAGCTCCTCGAACTCAACGGTGGTTGGGTCGTAGGAAGGGTGGTGGGTGCGAGCCCAGTTGAAGAAGCGGAAGGACTCGGCGCCGAAGTTGCAGCAGCTGCGGAGGACGCGGTACACGAGCTCCGAGTTCAAAGTGCTAGTGGATATTTGCATCTTGTTGAGGGTTCGCTCCATGTAGATGTCGCGCCGGACTATGTTGGAGATGTGGTGGATTGCCGCAAAGTAGTCGTCGTTCGATATGCCGCGGCCGCCGGCGGCGGCGGCTCTTGTGGTGTTGCTTCCATGGTCGGTGGCGGTAGTTAGGGTTCTGATGAGGAGGGCGGCTGCGGCGGAAGCAGTGGTGGCTGAGGTTTTTCGGAGAAGAATGAGACTTGCAGGGAGGAGCATTTGGCCCAGCCGAGCGACACGCATGACCACCATACGGTCCATACCCACTTTCTCTGATCTCGCCTGCAGATTACAATTTGAGAGAAAGAAAAAGATGAGAGAGGAAGGGTCAAGAATGGAAGATCTAATGCCACTTCTTCACCCCCACGCAAAGATAATTCCGTTCCTTGCAACTTTCCGGTGAATACCGAACTGTATCGGGAAATTTCGGAGAGTACCGGTGTGATGGCGAATCGATAGGAGACGGGATTTTCGACCAAAACACAGCAGAGGTTCAATGGCCAACCTTCTTAGAGACAACGTTGGGGCTGCCGGCTGTTCTGTAACCTGTCAGCGTGAAAATTTTTGAGTATGCGAGGCAGAATGAAGTTATCAACGATCGACGAGGGCTTCCAGGGAGGGGTGTTTTTCGCACTGGCAATGGCCATCTCAGACTCGGGCTGTGTACAGGACCACAATTCTGGTGGGGAAGCAAAGACGTGAGAGACAGAGAAGGGAAGAGGAGAAGGGGTTAGGGTTTATCCATCGTGTAGAGAGAGAGAGAGAGAGAACAGCCCGTCAATTACAAATCTATCAATTTGTCTTTCTTCTTGGCATTGGTCTTTGTAGGCATATTAAAACCTAGAAGCTGATTGTGTTGAAATATTTGGTGTAAAACATTAATTTTGAACTCATTATTAAGATGGGATTCATATATTTCTTTTAGTGGGTTCAAAATATTTTGTATTATCTTTTATAAGGAGATGAAGAACAAGCATTTACTTACTTAAATTCATGGAGGTTTGAATGAAATAATGACCTCCAAAGTAGGTACCATGAATATGATTTTTGGGTGGAACTAAAGGTTTGTCCCACATTGATTTTCTATGGGAAAAGTGATGGGTATATAAAGCCTAAGTTTAAAGATTGGTCTGGGCCCCAAGGGGCACCCCACTTTTGTGAAAGGGGGAGGATCTATGGAACCCATGGGTTGACCCAATAAACCACACGCGCGCGTCGATGCCGCTCGCCTGTCTGTCCGTACGATTCGGTTTGGGCGTACATGTTCAAATTTAAATTCCAACGGTTGCGTCCCTTCCTAAGAGTGCGTTTAGCTGGCATCGTTTCCGAACAAAAGAGAGTTTGAAACAGTTTTTCAGACAATTTTTTCGTCTCTCTCTCTCTCTCTTTCTCGGTCTTCGACGTCGACGTCCGTGCCCAGATTTCAGCGACATCCGTGCGCATCTTCGGCGACTGTTCAGATTCCGGCGACTGTTTCGGGCAGATTCTGACTGTTCAATCAATCCTTTCACATCTTCGTCTCTGTCTTAGAAATTCTGTACGAATTTCTATCCAGGTTTCATCCGGTTAATTTCTTATTTTACCGGTCATGTTTTCATATGATTATATATATATTTTGTGTGATGAATTTCTGTGAAAATTCTATCACTTTCTTATGTGTTTCTGTAGTAAATTTCAGTATTGAAATTCTATAGAATATCTACTGTTTTTTCTGTGTAAAAAATACAATATATTCATTATCATATCATGTTGATTTTATCAGAAATGCTGTAGGTTTCGGTATGAAATTAAATGTCATAATTTTGTGTAGAATTAGACAGAAATTCCTTACTGTTTTATATCATACATGTTGCATTCATTCCATAAATTGAGAGAGTAAAATCAAAAGGTTGATTCGTTGAATCTTGAATACTGTAGTGCTACTTATTCAAGATTGTGATAATTTTATCCTGAAGATAGACGTCCGTTCATCCCATGAGCACCTGTGTGGGGGACGAATCTGTCTTAAGTCGAGAGTGTGTAATATTCGACTTGATCTCCCTTGCATTGCATATTTTATTATTTCTTCATATATGACTTGTTGCATATACCATATTACGTTCTTTCACACACATTAGTTAATGTTGTTGATTTCACTTTATGATGACTACATGACAATAATATTACTATGTTTCATTTCACTTTATTATGGCTACAGATTATATGGAAACATTATACAAATTTTTCCTACATTCTTAAGACAGATTCGAGTTTCTTCCTGTATATGTTTTCCATATGTAGTACTAATGTAAAATAGCATGTAGTTGTGTGTTGTTGAGTATATGATATTGATAATCATGTGTGAATTCAGATTTGCCGCTGACATAAAAATTTCAGTGTTGAAATTCTAAGGCACTAAATTTAATTTTATTTGCCACTTAGAAAGCGATTGTTCATCTCTGAAATGAACATGTTACCAATCTAGAAACTTGAGTTTCGTCATGCATAGCAATTGACATGAATCCTAGTGTTGTGATGAACTTAACTTGCATAGTGGTTGTTAATTTGTTAAAGTTCAATTTTCATTCCATGTTTAGCATGATAAATTGTAGCAGTACATCTTTATGTATCTTAAATGCTACATGTTAATTGTCTTGCCATGCTTATGTGTTTTTTGGTGAAAGTATGACTTTGTGGTTAAGCAATTTAATTGCTACAGTTTTAATTTCATTTGAGAAATTAAAATGGTGTTATTCTAAGGTTTCTAACCTTAAGAATATGAGCATATGATACTGTGTGGACTAGCAAATTTAATTGCTAGAGTATTTAATTTCTTGTATGAAATTAAATTGTGTTATTCTATGATTTCTAATCATAAGAATATTACCATGTATTTGCAGATCACATGATGGATATTTAGGAAGAGGTGGGTCAGA